>CM077648.1:79248618-79343618 GCA_039707465.1 Rhabdophis nuchalis
AATTTAGAACTGAGGAGAAATTTCCTGACAGTTAGGACAATTAATCAGTGGAACAGCTTGCCTTCAGAAGTTGTGAATGTCCCAACACTGCAAGTCTTCAAGAAGATGTTGGATAGCTATTTGTCTGAAATGGTATAGGGTTTCCTGCCTAGGCAGGGAGTTGGACTAGATGACCTCCAAGGTCCCTTCCAACTCTGCTATTGTATTGTATTGTAATTCCTGTGGAGTTCTCCCATTCACGAATTATATCTTAAAAGAACTGAAAGATTCACAGTGGATTGTCCCTTCCTGTAAAATGTTCCCTTCATTAAAATAGTTAAATGTTTGTAGATTGGACTTTTCTTTTTGTTTATATGCATTGCAGTATCCATATGCCTCAATATGTTTCTTTGAGCACAGTCTTTTATGAAATATTCCTTTTTAATCTTCCTAGAATGGAGGCTCTGTGCAGACTTATCACAATGGCTGCTGCAAAACTTGTAAGTGAAGACAGCTGTATTGTGTGCTAGTTCTGCTGTTGGTATGGCTTTGGGTTTGGCCAGCTGTGTGTGCATTCTTAACCTCTTTAAGGAGACATATGAAAAGAAAACAGCATGCTGACTCTGAATCATGTCATATGTGTCCAGTCCTTAACCAAAGTAATTGACAAGCCTGGCTTTATATGGCTGCTAACATGGTGATATTAAAATTAAGATTTGTGTTTTAACCTTTTCCTTTTGGTATGTAACCAGTTTCCCCAAAATAACATTGATGTGGCTAAAAACTGTTTTGAATACCTCTAAAAAACAAAGATTATCCAATTTATTAATAGGATTTTTCTCTAGTTTGTTAATTATAAGATTAATAAATAAAAAAACTTTATTGTGGTCATAGACCAAAAGACAAGATAAACAAATCACATGTGGATGTACAGCTGGGCCCCACTGAAGGGTGGGAGACAACAGGCAAAATCGATGGCAAGGACCATTACAAGATTAACAAAGATGATAAGAAAATGGGAAAATATGAATATTTTATTAGGCCAGTCAATGCAAAAAAAAAAAAAAAAATCAAATGATAGCAGTTACTGACCTATGTTCTATGGAAATATCTTAAATACAACCATAAGATTACATGGGGAAATTATATAAAATGCTTATATAAAAAGGGTTAATTGCACTTTTGAGACATTACATGAAAACATTAAATGTATTAATGTTTTTAATATTGTAGTTTTCAGTAACTTCACTGTAAAACATATTGGCCAGCTCTAAAAGATCTTAAATTTTCTCATTCAGGATAGTGACAAATATTCCACTCCAAAAATATATATGAAGGTTTATTTTCTGATAATTTTACTTCTCAAAGTCTCAGTTTAAATGAGAACTTAAATGTAAGTATGATTACTTTTCACAATGGTGGAATTTGGATATTTTATTAGAGGTAGTAAAAATCCATCCAACCCAGGATGGTTCTTTGGATTCCAGCTAAAGCTGGAATTTTCTATTTGAACTGGAATGAACATTCTGTAATGAGTTTCTTTTGTTCATAATACAAATATTGCCAGCAAAACAGTTTATTTCTCCTAGCCTTACTGGAAAATCCAACAAAGAAACCAGGATCAAATGCACCTAAATAAGAAGCACCAAAGGGGGGGAAAAGACATTTTGATCATTGCTAGTACCCTAAAAAATCTTTTTATTTATTTATTTATTTTTATTTTTTATTTATTTATTTTATTTATTTATTTTTATTTTCTCAAGCAAGTCTACTTTGTATCTTTTACTTTTATTCTTTGGGAAATCCTTCATGTTGCAGCTCAACAAATCAGGATGTGATCTTCTTAATCAATATCTGGTACCTTTTAGTATCTTCCAGAATACCTGTCTCTGGATTCAAAAGGGCTGTACAAAGAGACTTTGTTTTCCATAAATTCATATCCACATACTACAGATCTTACCCAACATCTAAAGTAGTGTTTTTCAACTTTAGCAACTTTAAGATGTGTGGATTTCAACTCCCAGAATTGAACCAGCCAGCCATACTGACTAGGGAACTCTGGGAGTAGAAATCCATATATCTTAGCTGCTAAGATTAAGAAACACTGCTTTAAGATGTTCAATAAGATCTGTAGTATGTAGTCAAACTCACCGCTACCGTAGTATTGCTTTTAAAAGTACTGATTTTTCTTCTAGTATCTATTTATAATAGATGCCCATAAAATAATACAGTTATTTCTTAGATCTCCTGCCTTCTGTTCAGAAGTTGATGGCAGTGTGTATAACACCTCCTCTCTCTCCATTTTCATACAATACCCCTGTGACATAGATCAGACAGAAATTTATCCAGCATACAAGAAAGGAAAGGAAACTGGTCTCCTGGGTGCCAAACACTTTAACCACTGTGCCACACTGGTCTGATGAAACAATTGTAGAAAAAGCTAGCTCACCAAGGGAACATCTTACCACCAGCAATTCCTTTATCATCGTACATATTTTGCTAAATGTTGTCCTGCACACTGCATTGCCATTAAATAGTACTGGCCAGTAGTATACAGTAGTGTCAACTACTGAAAAAGAAATCTGCAAACGCTGTGTGTCTCTCCACTTTTCCAGAAGAATGCTTCCTGATCAGATTTCTACTCAGAATATTCTGGAACCTACAACACACATACATATATTTTCTTAATAGTTTCAAAGTATCTCTTTCTTCACATCATGGCTTAAATCTAGAAATTCCTTTACCTAAAGAAAGTTACTTTTGTGAGTAGTAAAATGACAAGGAAGTTTTTGGCAATTATGACACTAAATTGACATATTGATATTAATAAATTGATATTTGAATATTAATAACATCTCATAAATACCATAATTTCTCTCCCCCATCAACATTTTATATAAATGAAGTAAATCATGTAAAAGCTAGCCATTGATGGGTATAAGAATTTTTCTTTACTGTTCTCTAAAACAGGGGTCTCCAACCTTTGCAACTTTAAGTCTGAAGGAACTCAGCTCCCAGACTTCTCCAGCCAGCAAAGCTGGCTGGAGAAGTTCTGGGAGCTGAAGTCCTTCAGACTTAAAGTTGCAAAGGTTGGAGACCCCTGCTCTAAAACAATGTTTAACCAAAAAAAATGGCTTTAGTAGTTATTTTCAGAACTGTTTGCTGAACTAGCTTTTTAAAAAATCAATATTAAATGCTGTTTTATATACTAATAGAGGTTTTTTTTAGAAAAAAACTAAAAGCATGTGCTTTTAATGGTTAAGGAGTATAACTGAGCTACAAGTACAGCTTAAAATCCCTTGGGTTTTAATGGTAATGAATAATCTTTATTTGAAAAGGTGAATGATTATTTGCATGCTGAGTGAGTTCAAATGTTTAATTCTTACCTTGCCAAATCATGTTCCAGGTTTCCTTGTTCACATGTAAAATGTAAGGGCCTTATTATCCACATGGATATTAAAACACAGGGATATAATTAATTTAGAAAAATAAGAATACTTGCTTCTTTTTATAAAAAAGATCAGCTTCCCTGAAAATTATTAGCAGTTGGCAGTGTAAGAATTAATGAAATGCTGTTTATGTAAAAATGTTTTTGCATATTACAAGAAACTTATATTCCCAATAATTCTGCCAGGTTCTGGACGGGGTGTATTACCCTTTGCCATTAGCCCTGTAGTCTCTACTGATAGTATTAATTGTGAACCAGGTATTACTATTTTTAATAAATGTATTTTATTTTCTTTATTTTTTTAAAAAAAAACGTTGATATACATAGGTATATTACATTAGGTTGTGATTCAGAGAAGTGTTGATTGACTCTATAATTATAAAAAATATATATTATTCCATAGTAAAACTATCACTACCTAAAAATACACTTCATGAATCTGATTTTGTAAACAATTCTGTGGATATAATTCTTGAAATATAAGCATTGAGCATGGCCAGAAAAGGAGCAAAAATATATTTCTAGTAAAATTAATGATGTGGACAACACCCATTTTGTGACTTTTATTGGGATTTTAAATTTCTGCTGTTGTTTTCCCTCTATTGATTGAATTGTTTTCCAATGTTCATAGTAGTTTACAATCAATTCATAAAACAATATAACATTTAAGAGCAAATCTTAACTAATACTGATAGAATAGATACATTACCATACATCAGGGAAACCTACCTAAAGTGAATAGCAATATTAGTAACAGCAGACTAGTCTAAAACCTGTATCAAATAAGCCAATCTAATCTTTCTAGAAATGGAGCTTGAAAACCAGAATACCCTTCTTAATTTTCTACTGTATGGTGGGGTTATTTTACTCTGAGTGATGAATTATAACAATGAAGACTATTAATTATATTTGTAATAATATTACAGCTGAATTGAAATTGAACTGAAAAAATAGGAAAATAGGGAAAATAGGCAAGTTTGAATGCTATGTTTTCCCTATCGCACAACACTAGAACTAGGGGGCACTCCATGAAACTTTTGGAAGCTAGACCTCAAACAAATAAGAGGAAGTACTTTTTCACCCAGAGGATCACTGGTCTATGGAACTCCCTGCCAGAAGAAGTGGTGACAGCTGTCAGCCTCGACACCTTTAAGAAAGAATTAGACGAGTTAATGGAGAACAAGGGTATCCATGGCTATCATTATGGAAGCCTAAGGACACCCTCCAGGTTGGAGAGATAGGCAGGATATTTCTCAATGCCATTTGCAGGGAATCATAAGCAGATGAAAACATCTGCTTGGGAATAGCCTGAAGCAAATGGTGAGCCACTGTGTGAGACAGAATGCTGGACTGGATGGGCTGTGGCCTGTTCTAGCAAGGCTATTCTTATGTTCTTATGTTATGTTGTTTACATAATGAAACTGTAAAGTATTTTGCCTTTGTAGTTATGCCTGCTATAATTTCTGGATGCAGCGTAATTCAGATTTCAGGGTATTTTCTACGGATACTTTCTTCCCATTTTAAAATTAAATGGCAATGTTGGCTATGCTCTTACTTAAGAGTAGTTTCTTGGATAGCCAGGTTTGCTGTGTCACACAAAAAGGACTGCTTCTTTGTTGAGCTTCTCTTGGAAATCCTCCAGTCAATCCAGAGATCTGATAGAAACTCTAAATTAGCTGCCTGAGGAAACAAAAAAAAAATGAGATCATGATAGTACCGTCAATACTAAGCATTCCGTACTCTTAACTTTTATACACATTTTGATTTGTCTGTAACCTTCTTCACACTTATTGAACATGCTTGTTCAACCTGTTTTAAATCCAATTGCTGTAGTAGAGCCTTCATGTCTAGGTGTTCCATTAGGAAGAGAATAAGTTATGAATGTGCATAAAAAAGCTATGAGATGTTCTGCTAAATATTACAAACAAAACACAGCTCCACAAAGAGGATTATGGGTGGAGGATTAGACACCGTGGTGCATGTTCAGATGATGACACACACCTAAAGATCTCTTAAACTAATGATGTAGTAAAAAAATGTCTTGATTATTGTCTTCATACTTTATGCTTTGTCAGGTAAAAGAGATGAAAGAATTTGCCAGAAAATAATGGTCAGAACTACTGTAAGAAAAGAAGACTGCGTAAGCCAAAATCCTGTAAGTATAAATGCGTAATTTGGGGGCTGCTTCATATATAGGAGGTTTTTTCCCCCTTCCATTCAACCGTTTGATTATTAGAGACTGCCTGAACAAGTTCCTGCAGTTTGTTGGCAAGGTTTTTCAGAAGTGGTTTGCCTTTGTCTCTAGTCACTTTCTCTCAGCCTTAGAGCAGGGGTCTCCAACCTTTGCAACTTTAAGTCTGAAGGACTTCAGCTCTCAGACTTCTCCAGCCAGCAAAGCTGGCTGGAGAGGTCTGGGAGCTGAAGTCCTTCAGACTTAAAGTTGCAAAGGTTGGAGACCCCTGCCTTAGAGTATATCAACTGCTAAAACAGGCTTGTGATTACTGTGGTAAATACAGTATACATGCAAATCCTATTACTGTTTTGACATCTGGAAAACGTCTCTCCCTTGTAATATCCTCCTACTCATAAAAAGAATTCACAGTTTAATTGCTTTTTCCCTGACATTATTTAAATGCTGACTTCATCAGTTCAGAGACATCTCAAACCAGATGACTAGTGCAGAATACAATTGCCTCTCCTAATTAGGCAATGGCCAGTTTTGTAACATGGATACCAAAGCCTACTGATAACCCAAGCAAGAATTGAGTTTAATTAATATTGAGGGGACTTGTCCTGCCAATAATCAAGTTGTTGTGTTTGCACCAGTGCAATTTCTAAGTAATCTCCAAATGCAGGACTATGTGCTTTCCCAGTAGTTCAGCCTATTGAGGATCAGGGCATGACCTGCCATCACTATGGCCTCCTTGTCCATGTATGGTTGTAACTGGCACTCCATATGGAACCTCCTTAATATCTATTGAACACATACTTATTCAATTTATTTTAAATTGCTGCATAGATTTAGGAGAAAGGCCTCCTGGCTGCCTTTTTCTATCTGCTATGTCATCAGCAGCTTTCATTTGCTATTGAGGGAAGAGTTGAGAATACAAGCAAACCCACGTCACAAAGCCATTCTTTCAGGGGATTGTGATCCCACCAGAGAAATGCTATAGAGTTTAATCTGAGTTTATTTTGCCCTATTCATAACTCCTCCTCAGGATCCTCACAGTATCTCTTGGATGGTGATGCAGAAACTAGGAATCATCAACGTTATCAATATTACACTAGATCAGTGGGTCATATCTTCCATAGCTTTATTCTAAATGTTAAATAGCAAAGGAAGGCACCTGGCCCTTGGAAATCTCTGCTTAGGGGTTCCATGGGCTCAAATTCTGCCCCCAGCATGATAGCCTGGAACCACCTACTCAAGTAGGAGCATAATCACTATTAATAGTATCCTCTCTACTTTAAACCCTTGTGGATATCCCTGAATGGTTTAATAGTAGATGTTACTGCATACCATGAAGAGGTCTAATAGAAACAAGATGGACACCATTTCCCATGTAGAGGGATATATGCATGTGCAAGAATAAATATTTGTGTGGGCATTTCGCCTCATCTAATATGTCCATGAATGCAGGAATCTTAAGCTCGCTGCCTTGAACTGGAGATGTCCTGTTATTTATTAATATTCCTTTCTTTCCTTCCATGTCAGGAATGGATGTATTTAGGCAGCACACTGACATGTATATTAAAGTAATATTTGCAAGCATTACATAGTAGTGCACAGATGTCCTTGTTTCAAGAATTAAATGGCAAAGTATCATAAAAAGGAAAATGGCAGAGGAAATAAACTGGCTGATAGTGAATGGGACTATTGCATGAGACCTGAACACACAAGAAATTGAGCAAGATGCTGAATTTCCAAACTTTTAAAATAGATTTAATGACTGAAGTTGTCAATAAAACTGAACAAAAAAATAAAATTGCCCTCGTCATTTCCCGCCTGGACTACTGTAATGCTCTCTACATGGGGCTGCCCTTGAGATGCACCCGGAGGCTCTAGTTAATACAGAATGCAGCCGTGCGGGGGATTCTGGGAGTCTCAAGATACTCCCATGTAACATCTCTCCTGCGCAAGCTGCACTGGTTGCCTGTGGCTTTCCGGGTGCGCTTCAAGGTACTAGTAACCATCTTTAAAGCACTCCATGGCTTGGGACCTGGTTACCTGCGGGACCGCCTCCTACCGCATATCTCCCTTCGACCTATCCGCTCCCACAGGGAGGGCCTCCTCAGGGTGCCGTCTGCCGGACAATGCCGACTGGCGGCTCCCAGGGGAAGAGCCTTCTCTGTGGCAGGCCCCGCCCTCTGGAATGACCTGCCCCCCCGACCTTCGTACAATCACGGACCTTCGCCTCTTTCATCGGGCATTAAAAACATACTTTTTCCATTTGGCCAGCCTGGCATAGTTTCTGTTGCCGATTTTAGTTGGGGTTTTTATCTATGTATTTTAGCACGGGGTTTGAAATTGATTTAATTCTTTTTAACCACTTCTGATTGTATTTATTGTTCTTTGTTTTTATCCTTTCCTGTGCACCGCCCTGAATCCCGTCAGGGAGAGAGGGCGGTATAGAAATATGAAATAAAGTAAAGTAAAGAATGATAAAATGTGAAACTATCAATGGCATCCTTCTCCTTCCTGTCTCCAACAGATAAGCATGGCTTCTTGTGATGGAAAATGCCCCTCTGCTACAATTTTTAATGTCAACATTGATAGCCATTTAAGGTTCTGCAAATGCTGCCGTGAAAATGGGGTTCAGAATCGAACTGTGCCACTTTACTGCTCTGGAAATGGCACTGAAATTCTGTATGTCATGCAGGAACCTACAGACTGTTCATGCCAGTGGAATTAAAAATGTTGTGATATTATTTTATAGTATTTTATGTATCAATGTCTTTTGTATGTTTTTATTGATGTCTGTTCACCGCCCTGAGTCCCGCAAGGGAGAAGGGCGGTATACAAATTTAATAATAATAATAATAACAACAACAAAATGCAAACCAAGTTTTTGTTCTTTCTTATGATCAGATATATATATATATATATATATATATATATATATATATATATATATATATATATATATATATATATATATATATATATATATATGATCAGCTCATAAAACTAACACACACACATATATATATATTCTCAATTTATATATGCATACTGTAATAAAAAGGAGCATAGTTTTTGACACATATGGAACACTTAATTCACTTTATAGTAATGTATGCAGACATGTAAAAGCAAGAATTGCTGTTTAGAACAGGGGTCTCCAACCTTTGCAACTTTAAGTCTAGGACCTGAAGTCCTTCAGACTTAAAGTTGCAAACTTGGAGACCCCTGATGTAAAGTATGCATGTAATTCAGCAGCAGCCGCCATTTAGTCATGTCTGAACCTTGGCCACTCTACAGATCAGCACTCTCCATGTCCCTCTGTTTTGGATCGCCTCCTGCAGATCTGCCATGGTCATCCCAGTGTCATTCTTTATAATGTCTAGCCGACAGATACTAGGATGGCCCCTTTTCATTTTTCCAATGATCACTCCCAGCATGATTGACTTTTCGAGTGAGGCAGCTCGCATGATGCCCTCTCTTTGGAGATCTTGGCTTCAAGTGATATTTTAAGTAAGGTTCAGATTAGGACTTCTTTGTAATTTTAGCAGTCCATGGTATGTGCAATAGTTGCCTCCAGCACCAGTTCAAAGGCATCCAACCCTTGTCCTATCTGCCAAGTTTCACAGCCATAAGTAGCAATCAGAAAAACTCATTGCATTAACTAATCTACATTTGGTTGTAGGTGTGATCTCTTTACTCTTCCAGATGTTATTCATGCCAGACATTGCAAGTGCTATGTCTCATGTCATTTATGTATTTAGCCAACATTAACTATTTAACACAGGGGTCCCCAACTTTTGCAACTTTAAGTCTGAAGGACTTCAGCTCCCAGAATTCTCCAGCCAGCTTTGCTGGCTGGAGAATTCTGGGAGCTGAAGTCCTTCAGACTTAAAGTTGCAAAGGTTGGGGACCCCTGATTTAACACATGCCTTGTTCTGGGGTTATATCAAAACTTTGCAGTTTATTAGAACTTCCACTGGCATCACTGATTATTCCTCAAGAGTAATCCTATTCTGCATTGTAATATTTGTGATATTTTATTAAAATGTTGAAATCCATAACATGGTGGTATCTCTTATTTTTCCGATTCTAATCTTTTCTAGCTTACTTTTTATTACTATTATTACTAGTTTTTATTACTAGGACTGCATTTTACATTATTTTATATTTACAAGAATTTATGCAAAAGTAAACGATAGTTTCTATACTTTGCCTGGATTAAAATATAATTTGAAATGCTATATACACTCCTAAAGAGGAAAATGCATGAAAAAGCTGAATTTTCTTTTGGAAAGGACATGTTGAGGTAGAAGGCTAACTAAACATGTATATTTTGTGCAATCGTTCATGGTATTTCTAGTATCTCTTGATGATGTGTTACAATATTTTTACTGCATAAAATACTGTATATAAATAAATATTTTTAAAAAGAATTGAGTATTACAGTATATTGTTGCCATAAGAAACTGTTAATAACTCTTTTATTAGGGAGGTAAAATGTATATTCAAGAAAAGCCCTTTAGAAATTCTTATTTTATGCAGTCTTTTAACAAATGATTTTTCCAGGAAAATGGAAGGTAATTTAAATGTATGTGCAGGAAAGGTAATTCACTTCCTTCATCTGCTTTTCTGTTAAAAATGTCCCTCCTAAATAAAATTTTATTAGAATTACATCTGCATTAAAATGTAGTTGGAACCTCACTTTATTTTGTAATCAATTATTTATGCATTTACTAGAAACTGTATGGAATGAAAATATTTTCATTTAGGGGAGTATCCATTTAATTAGAATGAAATATGCTGTTCCAAACAAAGATGTTTACTCAGCCTGTAAAAGAGGCTTTTCTGCTGATCATGTAAAGCTGCCTTATTGTATTGATTCATGCAGAGCTGAGAGTTGCAAACAAAGTTCATTTTTGCTTAGAGATGCTGTCACTAGATGGCTAGTGAATGTATGTCAGAGGTGGAATTTAACTCCCCAATAACCATCCTATATTTACAAGAACCGTCACTGTTATAACCGAAAGTGAACAGGGAAAATGTTTGTCCTTCTTTAAACAAGTGGTCTAATTGGAATCAGGGTATGGGAAAATGCACTTGAAGATTTGAAACAACAGTCCTAAAACAAACATTTCAAACTTAGTAGCATTTTCATTTGAATAGCTTTGGACAAACTTTCATTATTAAAAATGGCTGAAACCTTTTTGCATGATGATCTAATCTACTCAGGCTTGAAGGCAACATATCTAGTCCAGTGTTGGTGGAATTTTCAGCACCGAGTGTTTTCAGCACCGATAGGGAACTGTTTTCCCTATCGCACAACACTAGAACTAGGGGGCACTTAGGGGGAAACTTTTGGAAGCTAGACCTCAAACAAATAAGAGGAAGTACTTTTTCACCCAGAGGATCACTGGTCTATGGAACTCCCTGCCAGAAGAAGTGGTGACAGCTGTCAGCCTCGACACCTTTAAGAAAGGATTAGACGAGTTCATGGAGAACAAGGGTATCCATGGCTATCATTATAGATGCCTAAGGACACCCTCCAGGTTGGAGCGATAGGCAGGATATTTCTCAATGCCATTTGCAGGGAATCATAAGCAGGTGAAGACATCTGCTTGGGAAGACCATGAAGCAAATGGGGAGCCACTATGTGAGACAGAATGCTGGACTGGATGGGCTGTGGCCTGTTCCAGCAAGGCTATTCTTATGTTCTTATGAGTGGCACTGGAAACTGGAAGAGTAGCCATCTAGGGTGCATTCACACACCGGGAAGATTATCTTCTGGTTTCCAGTATGTGCATGCCCATGGGCCAGCTGGTGTTTGTGCATGTATATGCACCAAAAACCAGAAGACCAGCTGGCCCATGCACATGTGCGCACTGGGAAGATCTTCCAGTTTCACATGCATGCACACTGGCTACCTGGTCTTCCGGTTTCTGGTGTGCATGTGTGCATGAAGTCCAGCTGGCCAATGCATGCATGCACTGGAAAGAGGAAGATCATAGGTCATCACGCATGCCATAGGTTTGCTATCACGGACCTAGTTTATAAACACAATAAAATGTAATTTTCTACACCACAAACACAATTTTCTATATGAAGGTGGTGTACAACAAATAGATAAATGAGGTGTAATCAATCTATTTTGAAATCTGTTAGGATTGTTTATAAAATAGATCACAATGTATATTTACTTTGATTTATATTTTTGTGCAAAACCCATACATTTAACTATACATCTTAAACTAATTTCAAAAACTGAAATTATCCCAATTTGACTCCCAATTCCTCTGGGATCCCTTTGAAGACAACCAGTTGAATGGAGTTTTCCTAACCATGGTATCCTAAGTAAACTGGATATCTGTGTAGTTCTTGACCCTCCACATAAACTATATTGCCAAAAGTATTCACTCATCTGCCTTTACTCACATATGAACTTACAGTAAGTGACACCCCATTCCTAATCCATAGGGTTCAATATGATGTCAGTCCTCTGCGCACTGTTCTTGAGCTAATCTGAAGGCCACATGAAGTTTGGAGGTCTGTAGCGATTGACTCTGCAGAACGTTGGCGACCTCTTTGCAGTAGGTGCCTCAGCTTCCGCTAACCCCACTCCGTCAGTTTACGTGGCCTGCCACTTTGTGGCTGAGTTGCTGTCATTCCCAAACACTTTCACGTTCTTATAATACGGCTGACAGTTGACTGTGGAATATTTAGGAGCGAGGAAATTTCACGACTGGATTTGTTGCACAGGTTCCACGCTGAGCTCCTGAGAGCGACCCATTCTTTCACAAATGTTTGTAAAAACAGTCTGCATGCCTAGGTCCTTAATTTTATACACCTGTGGCCATGGAAGTGATTGGAACACCTGACTGATTATTTGGATGGGTGAGCAAATACTTTTGGCAATATAGTGCATATTACTTTACAGAGTTTTCAGCAACTAAACAGTAAAATGAATGAGGACATTATTAATTTGCCATTACTGAAATGCCATATGAATCTGACACATGAAATAAAAATTTGGAAATTCTAATTTTATCAGACTTGAAAAAACCATCCTATTTGGAAGAGCTTACATCCTCCAATGTTACTTTACCACAGAGGTTCTTAACTCTAGACAGCAGAGCTGGCTGGAGATTTCTGGGAGTTGAAGTCCACAAGTCTTAAAGTTGCCAAGTTTGGGAACCTCTGCCTTAACAGTTCCTAGGTCCTTGGTTAGGATTCGAGCTGTTGAGCTACCAACCAGCTCCAAAGGCTGTGAATCTCATCGAAGATTAATCACAGAATAATAATCTATATAAATAAAAATGTAACTATGAGTTTGTTCAAAACCGCTAATCTCCAAAAGGACTGCACTGATCGCTTCCAAATTTTCACACAACGTGCCTTTCAAATACAGCACCAATGATATATATATAGATTGTGTAGATGTCACACCTGTGCCAGGTATACGCAACGGAAATGTAAAAAATTGTTTAAAAAAGATAGGTAGATGGATACAGAGAGAGCAGTGGCCACAGGTATTATGTCATTCTTTATGACATAAAATACTCTGAGGGAGAAATACAGTAGGTAGGTAGGTGGATAGAGGGAGAGGGAGAAATACAGTAGGTAGGTAGGTAGAGGGATAGAGAGAGGGAGAAATACAGTAGGTAGGTAAGTAGGTAGGTAGAGGGATAGAGAGAGGGAGAAATACAGTAGGTAGGTAAGTAGGTAGGTAGAGGGATAGATAGAGGGAGAAATACAGTAGGTAGATAGGTAGATAGGTAGGTGAAGAGAGAGGGAGAGAGAGAAATACAATAGGTAGGTAGGTAGGTAGAGGGATAGAGAGAGGGAGAAATACAGTAGGTAGGTAGGTAGCTAGGTAGGTAGAGGGATAGATAGAGGGAGAAATACAATAGGTAGGTAGGTGGATAGAGAGGGAGAGGGAGAAATACAGTAGGTAGGTAGGTAGATAGGTAGGTAGGTAGGTAGGTAGAGGGATAGAGAGAGGGAGAAATACAGTAGGTAGGTAGAGGGATAGAGAGAGGGAGAAATACAGTAGGTAGGTAAGTATTTTATTTATTTTTATTTTATTTTATTTTATTTTATTCAATTTATATCCCGCCCTTCTCCGAGAGGTAGGTAGAGGGATAGAGAGAGGGAGAAATACTGTAGGTAGGTAGGTAGGTAGGTGGATAGAGAGAGAGAGGGAGAAATACAGTTGGTAAGTAGGTAGGTAGGTAGAGGGAGAGAGGGAGAAAGGGAGTAGGTTGGTAGTTTGGGGGTTATACTGTGGTTGTGTGTAGGTGTTAGTGTGTGCAGGTGAAGATCTACACACAGATTGGTTGGCCATTTAACCAGATTGGGCCACAGCAACACATGGCCGGGAACGGCTAGTTATTAATAAATAAGTAAGTAAATAAAACTATGCTTTCCAAGAATGTTCTGCACTTCCAATGGTGGGGATGACTATATCCATGTTCCTGGCCACCAAAAAAGGTTCCTGCTGAAAGGGCAGGAGAACCGTCTGCCCCCGGTGAAGGAATCGACTCCACCCCCCGCCCCTCTTTCCTTCAGTCAGGTCAGACTTCCCGTTTGCTTCCCTCAGCCCACCCAGCGGGGAGGCGAGGTGGTCAACACGAGCTGGACTGAAGCAACTAAAGGAAGCAGAGAAAACAGCGCGTTATTCCCGCAGGGGGACCCGGAGGCTCGATAAGCAGCGCTCTTTCCCCAGCGACCAGCAGGTGGGTTTTGCGCGCGAGCGGCGGCCGGGCTGAGCAAAATTTGCCGAAAAGAAACTGCGGCGCTTTTTTGGAATCGCTCGGCGAGCCAAAGCCAGCGCCAAGAGCGCGAGCGCTGGATTCGGCAAGCAAAGGTTGTCCGGAGGTGGGCAGAGCAAAACTCTTTCGGAGGCGCTTTTGCCTTCTCGCTCTGCACAGAAGAGGGAAGGGGTCTTGTGCAAGCGAGCTACGCCAAACCCTCGCCTCCTCCCAATGCGACCTGCCTGGCTGATTTTCAGACGTTCAGTCTAAACCCCCTTGAATATAACCGAGAACCTTGTGGCTTTTTGAAAAGAGAATGGTTTCTGGGTTAAGAAATATGGAGATGGAGGTTGGGCACCTTTGGAGAGTAATTCTGGCAAAAAGGAACCCGCGAACTCTGTGCTCCATCATTGTACATCGAAGCACCTAATGATGCAATGAGTAGGCTTTCTTGCTTGCCGTCTGATTTACTCAGATTAATGAGTGTTTTATATCAGAACCTTTGCAACTTTAAGTCTGAAGGACTTCAGCTCCCAGAAATCTGGGAGCTGAAGTCCTTCAGACTTAAAGTTGCAAAGGTTAGAGACCCCTGTTTTATATTACCCAGCGAGGCAATTTTGATTAATTTGAGAAAAGCTAAATGAAGTCAGAGATGGTGGGCAATCACCAGAAAATCAGGGCTATACACTAACTTCATCCTGGATGAAGGCAGTGGCAACCCTATTTGCATTATTGTTCAAACAACATCAACGTTAAATTAATAGCCCTCAAACTCAGCTTGTAGAAATTCATCTCATCAAGACAGCGTGGTAAGGGAAATCCAAAGTTCAAGAGTACTTTGAAACTTACCATGATGAGATTTTGAAACCCAGAAAAGTATCAAAGCGCCTGAAGAAGCATTTATGCAAGGTTTCTCAGTCCAAAACAAATTGTCTGAGTGTTGTTTCCAACAAAGCTTGACTTTGTTACCATGGGATTTCTCCAGACAGCCTAGTGTCTTCTAGATATAGCTGGGACTTACTGTGGGTTCACAATAGCAAGAGGATGCTTCTCCCTGGAAGTTAGACCTTCCAAACGAGCTGTCCCTTGTCAGTCATCCCATTCCTACTCCACATAGTAGTAACCACATTTTAGGATTCAGTGGTTGATGTGCTGATTACGATTAGGAATAACAGGATCCGTAGAACTAAAAGGAATGACATCCAATTTAGGCTTCAAGTGAGGGCACCTCCTATAGTGGATATAAGTCAATATAGCAGGTTTTACATTTCAGCTTCCATGATTTCCAATGCCCTTAGCTGTTCATCCGAGTGCAAGCTGGTTATGCCACAGAACATTCTTTTAATGATACTGGTTGAGTGTCTGCAACATCTTTCTGACCTCTGTGTTTTATTTTATCTTATTTTGTATCTCACCTTTATTATTTTTTACAAATAACTCAGGGTGGTGAACATATCTTCTATAGTCTATAGAGATTTCAGTCGTCCAGATCATGATTTTCCCAAAGGTGCTTTTTCAAGAGGCAACTGGACTTTCTTGTTTTTCTTTGAAGAAGCTTCTTGGATGAGAAGCGAAACATCTTCAAAGAAAAATACACCTTCCTCCTCCCATTTTCCTTCATTCTATTACATTGCTCTATACAGTATAAAACTTTCTTCCATCATATCCCACAGAAATAATTTATTTAGCATATAGCATATAACATCAGGGAAATCTACACATGTTTGACACAACACAGTCCTAGATCTCTAATTCATTCTGTTCGGTGTTTGGATGCCTACCATTGTTGTACTGCAGGGGGCAAACTAGCTTTATATCAATCAGCTAGCGGCACTTTGATTGCTGGCTCTTCTAGGCTCTTCCACCAGCCTTGCCTGGTCTCGTGTTGCAATGCCTCACATCCGGCCAGGTTCAGTGCCAGCTCCAGATCTCTGCACACACGAACACAGCTAGATTTTTCCTACCTAAGTGGTACCCATTTATCTACTTGCCATATTGCATGTTTTTTAACTGCTGGGTGGCCAGGAGCTAAGGATTGAGTGACGGAAACTCACTACTTCTCATGGAGCCGGGCTCAAATTGCCAGAATGTAGACCATTTCTGGCTGGCAGTTCCAGTGTCATTAAGCTGCTGCGCCACCATGTCTCCCATGTATAATGTACAATATTGCTTGTATTTTAAATAGGTATACATTAAAATTTCTCCTATGTTACAATTTTAAATATAAAATTTAAAAGGTAAGCATACACTGTTTTAATAGACACTGATAGCATCAAAGAAATTGTTAGTTGTGCTAGATATAGACCATTACAAATACTTTATCAGTAATTGAACTCTGTGGGTGAATGTATAATCATATGCTGTATAATCATATGCTTCAGTAAAAAAAAGTTAAGCACTTGTATTACTTTGCTCAAATTATTGCAGTTGTATATATCATTTGGATATAATGGAACTATAGCTCAATCTGAATTAACTACTGATAGTCTTTGACTTACAGCAATTCATTTAATGAACATTCAAAGTTACAATAGCAGTGAAAATGACTTATGACCAGTTATGATCTTTGCAGCAGCCTCATGACCATGTAATAACATTTAAGATGCTTGGCAACTGGTTCATACTTATGACTGTTGCTATGTCCCACCTTTTGCGACCTTCTGACAAGCAAAGTCAGTGGGGAAACCAGATTCACTTAACAACCAGATTACTAACGTATACACTGTGGCAAGAAAGGTCATAAAATTAGGCAAAACTCATTTATCAAATGTCTCAACAGAAATTTTGTGCTCAATTGTGGTTAAGTTGAGGACTACCTATATTACCACAAGATCATATACTGAAAAACGATCTAACTTGAAAATTGAACAGCTGCATGTTTTCTCAAAGATGTGAGTGCAGAATAATGTATTTAAAAAAGTAGATTTTAAAGTAGATTTTATTATATTCTTTCTTTCTTTTTACAGGATTGGCTTCATAATTTAATTAGAAGTTTGATTCATTTTGAAATCTGAGACTGAACCACACTATGGACAAGACAATGTGCTTTTTAATTGTGACTCAATATGTATTTCAGGTAAGAACAGATATCTTCTGGTGTTTGGTATTCCGTTTAGGAACATAGAGACATAGAGAATAAAGACTAACATTTAATGATGACCTCAGTGATATGAACTAAGTCATAATCTGAGGCAAACAAAATGTTAAATTTGATGTCATTGCTAAATAATATGTAGAATTATATATAATAGCAATATTGATCTGATTTGATTTTATTAGATTTCTAGACCGCCCCCTCTCCCCGAGGGGACTCGGGGCGGTGTACAGGTAAAAAATTAAAAAGAGACATCAACATTACATATAAACTAAAATCCAATTAAATAATCCCCTGTACAAATTTATAAAAATTAAAAACTTGACCTTAAAACCTAATCACATAATTTAAAATTACAAACTGAGGTGGGAAGCATGGAATTAGACCAGGCCGGCTAGTTGAAACAGGTGGGTTTTGAGTTTCTGGCGGAAGGAGCGGAGGTCCGTGGTCGTTCTAATGTCAGGGGGAAGGTCATTCCAGAGGGTCGGGCCCATCACAGAGAAGGCCCTTCCCCTGGGCGTCGCCCGCTGGCATTGCCTGGAATGTTTAATATTCATGTTGTGAAATATCTCCGCATGACTTTTATTTTACTAAAGATAACCAGCAACTTGAAGTGTGATACAGTGAAGAACCCATCTAGGGCTGTTTCTTTGGAATGGTCAAAATTTCCAGAAAATCAATATCCAGATTTTTATATTATAACATATCACATTCCAGATGACTTTGCTCAAAAAGTAAGCCAAACTCTTCATTTTTATACATTTTTAGTGGTGCTGTTCTTTTCTTTAATAGAAAATGTGTTAAATTGTGTAGAATGCTTATAATTTATAAACATATTACATTTATTACCATTTGATAATATTGATAATATTGACATTGATAATACTGCATTGATAAGTAATATACCCATATGCCTATAGGCATCAAATCATCAAACAGTTAATGGTAAACAATGGCACATATAAACAAGTTTTTTTCATGATTATATTTCATGGACTAGGAAAAGGCTAATGTTTGGTTCTTCAATTGCTATTCTGGTAATTATTTCTTGTTTTTATTCTTATGCAATTGCAAAATAAAGCAATTGAAATATCTTTGTAGAGCGGACTCTGCAGGGTTCATTATAACTGTGAATTATTAGTGCAGATATTATATTATCGGCAACCATCGGTTGCCCTCTGACATCACTGGATAACATTGCCAGATCTCGCTGCTTTAGCAGAGCAAGGAAGATTCTCAAAGATGATTCACACCCTGGTTGGTATCTCTTTGCACTTCTACCATCAGGCAGAAGATATCAAAGTATAGCCAGCCGAACAAACAGGTTTAAAGATAGCTTCTATCCTTGGGCTGTGAGACTTTTAAATTCAACTGCAATCACTCTATGCACATGCTAGTTTTTTCTTTTTTCTTTTCTCTCTTTTTTTTGTTTCTGTTATAATTTTGCACCAGTGAAGTTAAAACCAATTTTATTGTAATTTTAGTACAATGACAATAAAGATTATTATTATTATTAAGTTGGAAATCTTGATAAATATACAAAGGACCTAATTTATCCAAAAAGATGTTATAAGTACTGAAAGGCAAATCATATTTTGTTCAAAAATTTGTTTTATGATTTCAGCCTCAGGTATAATAATACTGTAAATAATACTGTATTAAAATCTGTTTAAATTATAGAATATGAAGAGTGTTCCTGCAATTCAAGTAAAAGTACAGAAAGTTACACTTCTGCTTGATGAAGGGAAGACATATGATGTGATGATCCAATCAGTAAAAAGTGGGAAGGTTCTATATGCAAAATCATTTAAAATATGTAAGTAGGACAACATATACAGGTAGTCCTCGGCTCACAACAGGTCATTTAAAGACTGTTCAAAGTTACAACACTGAAAAAAATTACTTATGACAGGTTTTCATACTTAGGACCATTGTGGCATCCCTATGACCCCATGATTAAAGTTCTGATGCTTGGCAACTGGTTCATATTTATGACTGCTGCAGTGCTGCATGATCATGTGATCACCTTTTATGTTCTTCTGAGAAGCAAAGTCAATGGGGAAGCAGATTCACTTAACTATCATGTAACTAAACAACTGTAGAGATTCATTTAACTGTGTCAAGAAAGACCTTAAAAGAGGGGTCTCCAACCTTTGCAACTTTAAGTCTGAAGGACTTCAGTTCCCAGAATTCTCCAGCCAGCTTAGAGAAGTCTGGGAGCTGAAGTCCTTCAGACTTAAAGTTGCAAAGGTTGGAGACCCCTGCCTTAAAATACAGCAAAATTCACTTAACAATTTTCCCGGTTAGTAACAGCAATTTTGGATTCAATTGTGGTCATAAGGCAAGGACTGCCTACACTCCATATAAACTTCACCCACATTAAGTTTGTATTAATATTAATAGGAAAACATAATATGATACAAATATTACTTGTTACCAATTTGGCATTTTATTGATCAAAATTTTACATTTGCTTTTTTGGTAGTCTTATACAGTACAAGTTTACGGGTGACATTAAATTTTGATTCATATAATTGACAAACCAGATCAGATCACAATCGTTTTTTGTTTTTTTTTGAATTAATATTGATCATGGAGCATGTGTGAACTTTCAGAGAGTAATTCGCACCTTGTCACTTTATTTGTTTATCTTATTTATGCGGCAGCCACCTCACAAAAAACGTGATTGTCATGAATGGATTATGGGGCTGCCTTTAAAGACCACTCAGAAACTATCACTGTTCTGGAAGTGATGATGTGGGCAGTGATGGGTATGCTGTGATGTGCTATGCCGTGCCACTATTGGTTCCAGGTGCAATGCCATGGGCTGGTTACCACCTGTGAAGCTTTTCATGGCATATGGCCTGTTTATTTGAAGTCTGCCCAAATAAGGAATAGTTTCTGCCTGGTTTAATGAGACTGGGCAAAATGGTTATGCTTCATGCTCCTTCCATGAAACAGTGTCAACATGAGAACTTAGAAAGTATGCTTCTTTGTTGCAGTCCCTGATATCAGAAACAGAGATTCATATAGCAAACACTCTGATGATATTTGGAAAGTTACTAAAAAGTTGGCTTCTCTCCCAGGCTTGGGTAGTGATCAAGGTCTTATAGCATGCTTGGTTATAGAAGGATTGCCTTCTGTATTTGTACTTGTTATTGCTTTCTTAGCTGCCCAGTTCCACTGAGCACCTGTAAACTGCATTAATATTTTTTTTTAAAAAACCTATAATCAAATTGTTCAGTTAGAATAACTTAATCAAACCTACTCTCCAAACTGAATTAATTTAGTTCAAATATTTGATTTGAATTAATGTTATATTCTGAACTGGACCAATCTAAATCAGATGGTAGCTGATCTGTATGTCATTGGTATACGCTATCCTCCTTTGTAAAATTTATTTTTCAGAATTGAGGATTGTCATAATGTTCATTTAAATACAGTAATCCCCTTTAGCTGCCATTAGTAGCAAATTGTTTTGCACACATTGCTATTTGGAGCAAAGAATTAAACGTGCCTGCATTTTTGAAAATGAGCTTTTCATTTCTCAACTTTAGTAGATTGTTTTACATATTGTATAAATAATTTTCAGTTTATTTGTTGACCCCATTTCTATTTTGCCATTGTCCATAGTGTCCATTTAAGAGTCTGATTCCAAAATAATTGACCTTAATGTAAATAATCTAATATGTAATTTGATTTTCTCTATGCCTATTATAGATGGAATTCCAGAAAGTAGTGTCAAAATTCGTGTGACAAGTACAAGTGTGTTGTTTAATTGGAATATGCTGGTTCATGATTTTTCCATAGGAATTTTCCATAAAAACGTTTCTTATATATTTAAAAATAAAGAACGAGTTTATGAATGGACTGATCTGAGACCTTCAACATTGCACACATTTTCTCTTCAATTTAAGCAACTTGACTTAGAATTTATTAATGTATATCAGATACTGGAGTTTGAAATTGAAACAGGTCAGTTTTATAATTAATTCATTATTGTCATTTTTCTCTATGAATATCAGTATAGTTCTGCATTTAGCCATGACCATTGTCCAGTTCAGAACATGTAAGCTTTGCTTTTTTTTTTTTTTTAAGATCCTTTATAGAAATGTTAAATGTTAAAAATAGTTGGAAAAGAAACATAAATATGCACAATTTTACATTAATTATTTATAACATTATCTGTAGACTGAGTATAGGAAATAACATGTGAATGCAGCATTGATTATTACATAGCAAGCAATGCAGTGATTTTGGACAAACCTGTAGGAAATCATACAAATATCTGATGCTTATATTGTTTTTATGAATTTAATGGATAGAAAAATGTACTTCATTCCCATTTTTATCTTTTTTGAAATATGGCTTTTCTTAAATTTTAAAAGTTTTATTTTATCATTCATATGAACTTATTGAAAAAAGCATGGAATTAAATATTGCTTATTAGGTTTGTGTTCAGATGGTTGGACAGCTTTCAAACAGAGTTGCTATAAAGTCAATACAGATAGCAAACCTTGGACTATGGCACAACATCAGTGTGAATTGCTTTCAACTGGGGCACATCTTGTTGATATTAGAAACAAAGAAGAATATACCTTTATAACTTCTTATCTTCAGTCATTCAACCAGCTAAACCTGGTTTGGACAGGACTTAATGATATTAAGGTCAGTATATTAATGTTTATTAAACTGTAATTCTGATATTGATTCTTTGTCTTCGTGCTACAGATTTTGAATAATAATACACACACACACACACACAAATACACATTTTAATTTTCAGTAATACTATTGTAAAAGCATAATTTGCACATATATGAACAATTATAATAAAATAAATTTTAAATAAATTTTAAATAATTAATTTAAATTAATTATTATTTAAAATGTATGACGCATGTTGAATAAAACAATTTATTAATTTAAGAAAACAGTGATCTTGTTTCTTTTAGGAAGAAGGACATCTCAGATGGACTGATGAGTCCCTATATCTTGGAGAATCTGAATTTTCTTCTCTGTCCCTGATACCAGAAAATGAAACTGATTGTTATGCTTTCCAGAGAAATCCATTTGTCCCAGATTATCTCTTCATTGGATTTTTCTGCTATATCTCTTTGCCATATATTTGTGAATATGAATGTAATTATTTTTTTCAAGTTTAGATTTTTTAAAATTAAATTTATTCTCAATTGCTTATTGATAATTGGCATTTTTAATTTGAAATTTTGTGGTTTCTTGCAGTATCTTCAGTTCATGAAAACTTCACATTTAAAATACAAGATGTGGGTACAAATGAAGCAGCCTTTTTGTGGAACGATTTGAATGGTTGGCTGAATTCAAATTTTCAACTTAACATTAAGTATTATTCTGAACACTCAGAACAGTATTCCAAATTTTTTACTCTAAATTCAACACACACAAAAATTTTCAATCTGGACCCAGGTCACTCTTACAAATTTTTATTGTCAGCTCAGAGCCCTGAAGGAGCACAAATTAGTTTGCATCCTGTTATGACAGTAGAGACAAGTAAGTTACAATAAAATACATATTGTGTTGTGTGTTGTCATTTAATATATATGCTCCTTTAAAACAAAAACTTGCTTTGTGCTTAATGTCCTCCGAGTAAACAATCAGATCCAAATTCTGGTATGGCTCAGAAAGATAATTTTAACCCCTGATGCAAATGTTGTCATAAAAATGGCAGTATAGGGGAGGGAATTATTTTTTGATTTGGTGAAATAGTGTTTTCAAACCATATATTTAATGAAGCATTTAGTATATACAGTAGCATCTGTACTAAAGATATTTAGCTTACTATCTCAGAGTATGAGATTTGAAGCTCTAGTAGGGGTTTGCTGCTGTTGTATGCACACAAACACTTTCACTTCTTTGATGTATCAAATATGAATATGCAAAACGCCGCAAATAGCTTTTGAAACAGCTTTGAAGGTCTTGGAAAGATGTGGTTGCTTTAATGCCTTAAGAATGGTGATGTGTTTGCCTTAAAAACATTTTCTCACTGGGATTTTATAGTAGCTTATAAGCCTCTTCCTCCCGTAATGCCACATTAATGTGCCCATTTGCCTCTCCTTGATGTGGCACAAAAGTATGTTAACTCAAATTGTGTTATCCTTACAATCTAGAAACAATTGTAACTGTTTATACAATATCAGAGTGGAGTTCCTTTTTTCTTTTTCTATTCTACCCAGTCTCCTGGCAGACAATAATAATGGAGTTTTCTGTATACTATGGGTAGAGCAAGATGGGGAACTCCTCCAGCTTCATCCCATGAATCTTGTTTGATCAACCTGGTTCTTTTGCTTTTTTGCTATAAGACTAATGTTAAATTATAGCTTGCTCAATACAAACTCTGTTGTCCCTACATGACTCTCCTCCTTACTTAAGTCTCCTACAAAGTCTACTTCATCTTTAGTCTCCTACAAATAAGCTAACTATGTAGAAATAAAAACTCTTATAGGGCTATTGCTATTCTGAGATTAATATTTTTGAGGAAAAAATGTTGGGAAGCTCAAAAGCCTGTCAAAGTTCCAAACCAAGCCAGAGAAACAAGAGGTCACACTATGAGTAGAACGGGTCTCTTTACTGGAGTCTCAGCTTGGCACGTGGTAAACAATAGAGTAAAAGGGTTTCTAGCCAGCATTACTGGCTATATGGACTCAGCACATTCCTTCCTCCTGTTCCTGGTTGCCCCCTGGCCCGCTCCAGCAAGTACTTTTTGAATGAAATGTCTGAAAGCTGTAGAAGTGTTCTTCCAGGATCTTATCCCCTAGGAATATGTTTCTTTTCCTTTTCTTATTTTTGCTCCATCAATCTCTGGAAAATTGATTTGATGTCATTCCAATAAAGAAGCTAATGCAATAATGTCCACATTTCATAAGATCAGCACTCCCTAAAACCAATCTTCTTTTAGACTGATGTTTCATTATTTTTATTTGTTTATTAATCACATTTATATAGTCTCCCATCTCCCCAAAAGTGACTCTGGGTAAAATGCAATCTTTGAGTGTATGTATCTCTGCTGTAATGGATCAATATCCAAGCAAGTTTGGCATTCCCATACAAGGGAAAGAGGTCATGAAATCCAGTTTGGTTTCCTTCACAGACAATAGCAATTGAAAAGGTAAGTCAGGGCCCAGAGACTGGATGGGGAAGGGTTATTCCTGCAGCAGACCTATGCAAAACAGATAAGCACCCTGATCGCATCATCCCCAGTCTGTAACTGAGGAACTTAAATTTATTTTAATTTAAGGCTTGAGTCAGAATACCGCTGCTGTTTCTTCTACAAAATATTGTTTTCTACCTTTTAAAAAGAATCAAGGCTTTCAGAAATAGGGGAAGGCTTCAAATACAAAACCAGCTCCAAATTAGTTGAAGGCAGTTTATATAAACAAATGTCTGCTTATACAATTTACTTCTGCTTAATTTTCTGTCTCTGCTTTTTATTATTGCATTTTTTATTATTTGCTTATTTGTCCCACCTTAGAACTGCTTTTTTCAATTTCCAATCATTAGGACCATTACATCTGCACAATGTAAAGGCAACAAGAGTGACATCATCAGAGATATTTTTACAGTGGGATTCTCCAGCAAGTTTATTCAATGCAAGTTTTCATCATTACCTAGTGAACATTTTTGATAGCAAAACAATCAAGTGGAAAACTTTTTCATTTGGAAAAACTAACACTTCTGCTGTAATCAGAAATGTCAAATCATATAATCAATACTGGACATATGTTCAAAGAGTTGCTGAAAAGGGAACTCACAGCTGCTATGAGGATCCTATAGAGATAATAACAGGTAAAGTTAACTATTGGCACTCTTGATAATAATGCCTTGAATGCTAAATGCTGTCTTAGTAGGTGTAAAATGTCCATATCTGCTTTCATATAAGCTATTATTATAAAATTGTATTCTTGTTTTAATTTTCAAATAAGCATAGGAGCTTCCGTGTTGCAGAGCAGTGTTCTTAATCAAGAAACTAAACTTCTGCGTAAATTTAGAAAACATTATTTCTTTTTTAAGAAGAACTAAATATACTTTTTGACTTGATTAAAACTAGAGTTGCTAAAACACCCTCAAGTGCATTTTATAAAATGTGTATGTATAGTATACACAACAATTTTGCTTTTAAATCTTAGAAACAAGGAATCTGTTCTGAAATACTTTTTGTATAATTAAACCACTGTGTGTTTTCTTCATGATTGTATCTTTCACAACTGAGAAACCAATTTTTAAAAATAGTGTTATGACAAAGAAAGAACTTTTAATGTCCAAGATACAAAGGAAAATATTATTTTTGTTACTTAGGTGTGACACCACCTACTGGTCTGTTAATCCATCCAGGGGACATAGGCGAGGAGCATGTGATTATCTCTTGGAAACTCCCAGAAGAGGGCCAGGAATCCTATATTCAAGTAAAACCAACTGCATTCAAGGATAAACGCATGATGTTTTTAGCAAACAACACAGAGAAATTTAAAATTGAACCATTAATTCCTGGAGTGACTTATGATATAGGAGTGGCTACAGTAATATCTGGAAATAAGAGTGATTTGACTACCATTCAGTGCACTCTTAGTAAGATGTTTTATGGCTGATTTATATACATTTTAAACTTATTATTCAGATTTAAATACAACATTGTTCAAGTTATTATTAAGAACTAAAACAAAAACATCTGTTATAAAATAAATGCATGAAACAAAAAATGATCTTATAATTTTAAAGAACAGTGTCAAAGGTGATTAATTTAATTTAATTTAATTTATTAAATTTCTATACTGCCCTTCTCCCTTCCAGGACTCAGGGCGGTGTACAGGCAGCAATAAAATCAGTGATATAAAATATAAAAATACATGAAATATATATTTAAAAATATATTAAATAATACGCCTGTTCTAAAACCATTAATAAAACCTACTAAAACCATTAAAAAAATTACGCCAGGCCGGCCGCACGAAATAGATAGGTCTTCAAAGCCCGATGGAAGAGGCGCAGGTCCGTGGTCGTGCGTAGGTTGGTTGGTAGGTCATTCCAGAGGGCAGGAGCCGCCACAGAGAAGGCTCTCCCCCTCTAATTTATATTTAGATAATGGAATCAAAATTAATATTAAGTGGATCCAGGATTTAATAAGCTTTTTAATGTATTGCTTTGTCACTAGAATACAGTGAAATTTGTAGAGTAGAATATAAATGCAGTTTTTTTAATCAATCCTATTTTAATTTTCCATATAATATATGACATGAAGGACAGTATCCTTTATTAGAAAAAAAACTCTGTGCACTATTTATTATTATAATTGGTAATTATTTATAAATAATACATTGATTATATCTTTCTGTTTATTGCCATTCTAGAACCCAAACCAGTACAGATGGTTATTCCTTATGAAATCCATAGTACTTTCGTGATTTTATTTGTTAAAATACCAGCTGTGGGAATAATTGATGGCATTCACATCATAAGTAAAGAAGCCCCAAATGCAACGTTTACTTTATTGAATGATGGAAAAGTAACTATAGAAAAACTAACTCCAGGAACAGAATATTATTTTTTTGTTTTTACATTTAGCAGACATATGTTAAGTTCTGTACATCACCTGCCAGCTATAAAAACATGTAAGTTATTTGAATTTAGAGATGGTTAAATTTAATGCATTTAGATAGCAATAGATGCATATTTTGTGCATTCTCATATAATCATATATTTTTTGTAAAAAATAATTAAAATATGTAAATAGGCATCACATTTGCACCTGTTTTTGCAAGTTGATGAACAACACAATTTACTTCTTCAAGATCAGAAGAGTATATTCCCAATCAAGAAGCATACAGAGATAGGCAAATCTATTTTTCTTTCTTCAAATTGTTTATTTATTCAGTACCTGATTTCTGCATTCTTCTGAGAATTCTTTATTTTCTTATTTTTTGCAAAACATTTGCCCGGAATCTGTAAATATATATAATTATATATTTATAGATTCCGGGCAAATCTGTAAATCTTATATATAATTTTCCCAAACATGAACATTTTTGCAAGCATTATATTGTATTTGCATACATTATTTTCTCTAGCATGCATTGGTGCACATTTTGTCCAAAACAAAAAATATATATATTCATTTCAATTCCAAAGTTATCACCAAATTAGGAAACTCTATATTTCAAAGTATCCTAAGTTTAATTTTAGGTGTTGAGTCTTCTGCTAAACATAATGTAATGGGAAATTATTGGATCCTATCATTCATTCAGGATACTTTTTGGTGTGTTTGATGAGTATTTTTCATATTTTTATACTGCTTCTTATAGGTCTTGCAGTTCCACTAAACATATATGAAGGCAGAATCACCAATATTTCAATACAGATTATTTGGGATCAGGCAGAAGGAAACTTTCAGCAATATGAAGTTGCATGTACAAACTGTGCAGATATTTATAGGGTATGTTGCCAAATTCATTCTTTAAAAAGCAAATCTGAATATTTTTCACTTATATTGCTTTTCTTGTTCATTCGTAGTCCAAGTGACAATATATGGGAGTATCTACATGGTAAAGCAAAGACTAATCAAACTACATGAATCCTGCAGTGTATTTTGGAAAGAAGTGCACACAGAATGTCATAGGCAGCTGTTAGCTATGTTGTAATTGTATATATTTTCTGGTATCATAAAACTACCAAGTGATTACTATATGGAAAATCCTGAAAAAAGGATGCATGATCCTAGGGATACATAGCCACTAATCACAAATATGGCAATATCTGGAGAGTGAGGCAGGCAATAAATACTGTAAATGTAATAAATAAAATAAATAATACCTTTTTAAATTTTTGAGCTACAGGTCCAAAAGGTGACACAAGAAGTGGCAGAATTTTTCAACTTGATTCCTGGCTTCTTATATAACTTTATGGTTAAAACAGAAAAAGAAGGATACAAGGACAGCCCTCCTATAAGCATACAAGTAGAAACAGGTATGACAATGTAACTTTTCTGTTAGTTGTAGCATTTATGATTGTTTCAAGTGTAACGAAGGCCTTATACAAAAATTGTTGCTTCTCTATCACACTGTAGAATGCTAACCCTTGAGAAAATAATACCTGCTAGATCAATGATTCTCAACCTTCCCAATGCCACGACCCTTTAATACAGTTCCTCATGTTGTGGTGACCACCAACCAATTAAATTATTCCTAAGACCATCAAAAATATGTGTTTTCTGATGGTCTTAGGTAACCCCTGTGAAAGGGTCATTTGACCCCCAAAGGGCTCGCGACCCACAGGTTGAGAACTTCTGTGCTAGATCAATTCTAAGCCTAGTTATCTAGTAGTTCATCTCATACACCAAATGTATCTAGGAAGTTCACTAGCAAGAAGTCAAAGCAACCTTCCTGTTCTACCATTATTTACGACTATCAGATAGTTAGAAGATCTTTAGTCATAAGCTTCTACTTCAACATACTTGATTGTGCAACTTGTTTTTCTTTTCTCATTATACATCATTTACTTGTATAAAAAGGTAAATCCACCGGCCTTTTCCTGCCTTTTCATCTTGTGAATTTTCATATTTATAATAAACTAGCTGTACCCGGTCACGCGTTGCTGTGGCCCAGTCTGGTTAAATGGCCAACCAATCTGTGTGTAGATCTACACCTGCACACACAAATATGTACACACAACCACCATATAACCCCCAACCTACCTACCTACTGTATTTCTTCCTCTCTCCCTCTACCTACCTACCTACCTACCTACCTACCTACCTACCTACCTACCTACCTACCAACTGTATTTCTCCCTCTGTCTCCATCCACCTACCTACCTACCTACTATATTTCTCCCTCTCTCTCTATCCCTCTACCTACCTACCTACTGTATTTCTCCCTCTCTATCTATCCCTCTACCTACCTACCTACTATATTTCTCCCTCTCTCTCTATCCCTCTACCTACCTACCTACTTACTATATTTCTCCCTCTCTATCTATCCACCTACCTACCTACTATATTTTCCCCCCTCTCTCTCTATCCCTCTACCTACCTACCTACCTACCTACCTACCTACCTACCTACCTACCTACTGTATTTCTCCCTCTCTATCTATCCCTCTACCTACATACCTACTATATTTCTCCCTCTCTCTCTCTATCCCTCTACCTACCTACCTACCTACTATATTTCTCCCTCTCTATCTATCCACCTACCTACCTACCTACCTACCTACCTACCTACCTACTTACTGTATTTCCCCCCCCCCCTCTCTCTCTATCCCTCTATGGGCCACCTGGGAGTGTGCTATCCTCTGCACCTTGTTTTGGACCTAGTAGGCCTCCATACAATTTGGAACGTTGGAGACTTATTCGGTTGCTGAGAAAAGACCGTTAGAAATGTGAGGGGCGTGTGCGTGAAGCATCATAAGAAGCAGCCTGGTGGGAGGAGCTACAGGGAGGTGAAAACCTGAGAAGTGCATACCTTTTACATTTGTGCTGCTTGCACGTGACACACGTCTGCCAGCCACACAAAATGTACGTATGATTGTTACTCCCTTTCTTAGCAACAGTGTGTGAAAATTTGGTGGCGATCGGTGCAGTACTTTCTGAGATTAGCGATTTTGCACAAACTATTTTAAATTTTTATTTATATAGATTACTCTTAATTACATTAAGCAGCATGTATTATTATAGACTTCAAAGGAAGTATATTGATTACAAGAATTCCAATGCATATCTACTATAAGTCCTATTGAATTCAACAGGGAATATTTCTAGATAGGTATCTATTGGATTACTAATCTAAGGTTTTCATCCAACCTTACATTATTGGTTTCCAACATTTCCCATGTTGGGAGAACATCCTCCATGACAAACAGTTCCAGATGGATGTTTAAGCTTCTAAAGCATATTTGTAAGATGTCAGGGAAAGCCCAGAATCCAGAAGGGAAAATTTCTGGATATAAAAGTCTAGTGTGCTAATAATGCCTATTTTACCGATAGACAAATAGATAAAACCCAACTTATTTTTCTTAGAATAGAAATGAATATGGAATCTTAATTAACTTAATTCATATGTACATACATTTAATACATGAATTAGTAAGCTGATATAAGCAGCGCCTTCTTATTTCAGGTAGAAAGAAACCCATACTGGTTACGGTATCAATACAATATAAGCAATTTCTGATTCATGTCCATGCAATACATGAAACTTCTCCCAATGTGGCTATCAGAGGTTTGTGAGGCTTATACATAACTGGTAATGAGAGACTGTAAAGATTGAGCACTGTAAATATTGAGTCACTTAGATAGTGAGATGGGCAGTGCCTACATTTGATAAACAAATATTGAAGAATTATGTCCCAAAACCTACACTGTAGATAGTACATTAAACTATGAAAAAGCATATCACAGTTCAGAAGAATTAGTTTGAACTTTAGCAGTTATTCATCTGTCAGAGTCATTTCAATAACTAATGTAGAAACATCCAAGAAATAAATACAGTTAAAGTAAAAAAAAACCTGGACAACTGGGTTATACCATAAAAAGAACTATAGAAATGTTAGATTGGCTGAGTTAACACAATAGTTAACTTCAAAATATAGATGCTACCTAAGGCATTAATAACATTTGTGCTTCTTGAAGGGAAATTTATTTATTTAAAACATTTATATAGCCAGTCATCTTATATTGAACTCTGTTGCAATCAAATTTTTAAAAACTGATTTATAGATTTATATGAACTGATCATTTTCACTCTTCCATTTCATTAACAGAGCCCAGCTCAGTTAAATATATGAATTTGAGTAAGGATTCTGGATCAATAACTGTTACCTGGCCACCAGCATTTGGTATAGTTGATGGATATATTACTACTTTGGTTGGCAAAAACTATAGCAAGGAAGAAAGATTATCATCAGATAAAAGGTACCTTTTGAAGATGACATAACTGTGGCTGAGTTAATACATATTACTACTGTTCATCTTCTTTTTCTTTCCAGCATTTGAAGAGGTTGTACTATATTGGAGTTGTGTATGGGCAGATCCAAACAGTTCTACCTTTTCTAATTGATAGATGGGAATTCTGTAAATGTGCATATTTTCTAAGCACTGTATAAGATTTTTTTTGTGTGGCACCCAGTGAACACTGGGACTACAGCTGGTTTATGCCATAATCATTCAATTTTGATTTTCACAATCTGATACTTTGTGACCTTCTCCAATTCTTTATCTTCTACTAGCGGTACCCGGCCATGCATTGCTGTGGCCCAGTCTGGTTAAATGGCCATCCAATCTGTGTGTAGATCTACACCTGCACACACAAGCATGTACACACAACCACCATATAACCCCCAACCTACTTACCTACTGTATTTCTTCCTCTCTCCCTCTACCTACCTATCTACCTACCTACCTACTGTATTTTCCCCCCTCTATGTGTGTGAGGGAACGTTGGAGGCTTATTCGGTTGCTGAGGAAACGACCATTGGAAATGTGAGGGGTGTGTGCGTGATGCATCATAAGAAGCAGCCGGGTGGGAGGAGCTTAAGGGAGAAAAATAACTGAGAAGTGCGTACCTTTTATGTTTGTGCTGCTTGCACATGACACAGGTGTGGCAGCCACACAAAATGTACATATGATTGTTACTCCCTTTCTTAGCAACATTGTGTGAAAATTTGGTGCCGATCGGTGCAGTACTTTGAGATTAGTGATTTTGCACAAACTATTTAAAATTTTTATTTATATAGATTCTACAATGACCTGGTATTGCCATCTTAATTGTTCCACTTTTTCATCAGTTTAAATCTGAGGTGTTATGGGCCAAGACTATCAGCTTGTATTCAGAAATTCCACAATATTTTAATCTAGATTTTTATTACCGGCACATGATAAATTTTATAGATATTCCAGTAAATCATTTTTGCAACTGTGTTATGTCATTGTTTATAATCAGTTTGTGCAATCTTTTTGCATGAGTTGAGTGTATGATAAACAGTTTCTTCCATTTTTTTGCATACTCTACAATTTGAATGGTTTGACAATTTTTCAGTTTTGGTTTTGATTGGTTTAGTTTGAGTAGCTTGAGTAGTTTGAGAAGTAGTTTGAGAAATCAAAATCAAACCTTCAGTTACTTTTTTTAATGTTCCATTTGTAAGCTATTGTCAGGTTTTATTTTTATCCACTTTCCCAAATATCTTTTGTAGAAATTGACCATGTTATGCTTTTCCTTGTCAGAATTCTGTTCAGGCTTTTATTACACTATTTCAATTTTCACGTTTTGTTTCCTTCACATTCAGTAAGTTTCAATTTTTAAGTATATCAATGCTTGTTTCCTGACTGTCTTTTCTGATTTTCAGTAAACCTCTGGCTTTATTTCTGCAGGGCAGGAATAATCTATCAATATCACTACAGACATTTAATGAATAGTGAATAATCATTAGCTTTCTTGGTTGTTGTTTTTTTTACTCAAACTATGCAGTTCAGGTTGTGTTCACTTAATTATTTCAGCAGTCTATCATAGTTTTAATTTGTCCATGTTTGATGTCATCCAACCTTAAAATGTTTCATCCTGATATTAATAATAATGTTATTTTCCTTAATTGAAGAAAGTTCACATTTGATGGCCTTTCCTCAGGAACAGAATACTTGGTTCAAATTGTGACTACTAACAGGTTAAAGAACAGTTTCCCTACTTTTCTAAGAGTTACAACTGGTAAGTTAATTATATGCATTATAAATACAAAACTTAAACTATGTTTTACAGAGCTACATGAATGCATAGTCACATTGTAAAATCCATATACAGTATGAATCTCAACCCCAAATACTCCTTGACTGTACAAATAATCTAGTCACAAACTATTTTATTTTGTTCTACTCATTATTTTATTAAACGTAATGCAGTGATTCTGATTAAGATATCTAACCACAACAAAAGTTATTCTTATTTCAGTATAGAGGTAGTGACTAGAAAGCAATTACTGTAGAGATGAAGAGGCATGTAGCTTTCATTCGTGCTAATCATTAATTTGCACAGCTTGAACATTTGATTATGGGCCATCAATATATTTAATAATGTTTTGATCTTATATTGCTGCTTTAAAAAAACTTGAGCCAATCTGGCATTCTTAGTACACTGTATCCCCCAATGGAATTCCAGTGCTCTTTATGTTTAATATTCAAGAATGAAAAGACAATGTTTTTGTATTGTTGCCATTTTGATGCTCTCTGATATTGTTTCTTTCCTGGCAGATGTTTAACCAACAAGCTAGGTAACATTATCAGTGCATGGAGGAGTGGAGTTTGCTAGCTGTTTATATGTGGTAGCTTTTCTTACTAGCCTTGATTGGGGACTTGTTTTGTTTTATTGTATTGCATTTTGAGTGCATTGTTTCTTTCTTCATTGTTCTTTTTTTGTCTGGTACTGGAATCCTTCTTGTCTAGATGTGTGGTGAAATTGAATTATATCTTTATCTAAGATGTCTCCAGTTTTTCATCTCAACGTATGACTGAATTTATCAGTGTGTTGTGAAATTAAGGGATTTTTATCATGCCTTCTACCCACCAGCTGATGTTCATGAATGTATTCTCTTAATATTCTCTCTGGTTGCTTCACATCCTTTTTTTGTTTTAGTTCTTGTAATACACCCTATAAATGACTCCTGTGTCTTCGGTTTGTTTAAGATTCTTTGGATAGTTTTGTTATCATGATGCCTAGGGGTTATAGTACTCAGTTGTAGAGATATATGGTATAGTTACTGTTTTCATGGATAGCAATCTCATTTGGACTATTTTTACTTCGTTGATATCTACATTTGCCTACTTAATTTTATTTCAGACCCAGATCCACCTTTAGCTTTGCATGCCTTGGGAATAGAAGAGAATACAGTTTACTTATTTTGGAAACTGCCCAATGGAGGTTTTGATAATTTTGAGGTAAGAAAAATAGGATGGAAAGAAACTATGACTGATTTATCATTACAAATGTTTGTTTTTTGGGTAGTATATGCTGAAAGTATATGTATTACACAGTTCAGCAAAATAGAATATAGACTTTTTAGTTATAAATTTTAATTAGAGAATTTTAAAATGTTTTAGCACGGGGTAATTTAATTTAATTGGATTTTAATAATTAATCTATTTATGTACGTTGTGTTTTAATTTGCCTGTGCGCCGCCCTGGGTCCTTTTGTAGGAGAAGGGTGGGGTATAAATTAAATAAAAATAAAAAACAAAAAACAAACAAGTGGGGATATGTATGAATGGAGAAAATTTTTAAAAGCCTTTTTTTAAAAACATTTTTTCAAATTATGTGTTTATAAAACAATACAACTATATTTTAAAGAATTGTAGGATGTCTAATTGTTTTGTTCATTTAACTTAGCTAAACCTGAAAAATACCCATTACAAATTTATTTTGTTGTTCATCTTAAAATAATTCAGAAGCAAATGTTTGTAAGGTATCTGGGTATGTATGTATTTCTGGCCAATGTAATGTTTTTAAATGGTACTCTAAAATGATGTTTTAATACTTTATTGCAAGAAACCACCGTATAATATTAATCCCAGTGATGTCATATTATTGCATGACATACCGCAGAGCAAAAAACCATGCAAGAGAGTGCTTCTTCTGAATAAATTAGATTAAATGTAAAATATTAATGAGCAAAGCTTTGAACTAGTGGTTGCTTAGCAAAGTTCAGGTGTACAAATAGGATCATGTAGCCAATCATTTAAAATTAATCATTTCCACTCATCCAATTTTCAATACAAGCTCAGACATTGATTGTGTAAAGATAGCATCAGTGTTTTAATATCCTATTTTTGTCTCATCTAGTTCATTCATTTGTTTTTAATAGTTTTGCTTTTAGGTTAATTCTAACCAAATCTAAATAACATGAATACTAAATTGTATTTATAACAGATTCTTATATCACAACAACATAGATTTCCGTAGCAATTATTTTAGGGTTTTTTGTTTTTTTTCATTTTGGTCAATCTTTGTTTCGGACACAATCATTCTGAAGTATACTTTACAGTCCTTGGTCTCACATAACATGTTCTTTGTGAACTTAGTTCTGCCACGTACAGACTGTCTAGTTAAGACCAGTGATGGTATGAAGAGTTCATCTCAGTAATCAATGCTTCCTTAAAAGGAAGGTTCTAGACTTTGTCTCTCCACTTAAGAAGCCATTCCTACCATCCTTTTTCTAATTTTGTTTTGAGGAAGGGTATTGAAAAAGTGGTGAATGACAATTACTAAAGCTCCACAGGACATTCAAATAGATCTGTGGAAACTGGATTCAGACCTAGATATAGGACAGAAATTGCATTGGTTATAATAATAATAATAATAAGTTGGGATTTATTAACCGCACCCTCTCCCCACAGGGACCCGGGGCGGTGCACAGGCATAATTAAAAACAATATACAATAATACAAATATTTCTTAAAATCGAATTAAATAAATCTACCCGTGCTAAAAACATAAATTAAAAACCCATTTAAAATTTATAATTAAAAGACAGAGAGAACTATTCAAGGCCGGCCAGTCGAAAGAGATGGGTCTTCAATTTTACACGGAAGGAGCGGAGGTCGGTGGTCGTTCTAATATCAGGGGGAAGGTCGTTCCAGAGGGCCGGGCCCGCCACAGAGAGCGCCCTTCCCCTGGGCGTCGCCCGCTGACAAAGTCTAGTGGACGGCACCCGGAGAAGCCCCTCTCTGTGGGAGCGAATCGGTCGTGAGGATGTGTGGGGCAGGATCCGATCTCGCAGATAGCTAGGTCCCGAGCCATGGAGCGCTTTGAAGATGATAACTAACACCTTGAAGCGCACCCGGAAGACGACAGGTAGCCAGTGCAGCTCGCGCAAGAGCGGTGTTACGTGGGCAAACCTAGAGGTGCCCATAATTGCTCGCGCGGCCGCATTCTGAACTAACTGAAGCCTCCGGGTGCACCTCAAGGGGAGCCCCATGTAGAGAGAGTTACAATAGTCCAGTCGGGATGTCACGAGGGCATGAGTGACTGTGCGAAGGGCGTCCCGATCCAATAGGGGGCGCAATTGGCGAACCAGGCGAACCTGGTAAAACGCCCTCCTGGCCACGGCTGTCACTTGCTCTTCCATAGACAGCCGGGTATCCAGGAGGACACCCAAATTGCGCGCCCCATCCACAGGGGCAAGATGTTCGCCCCCTATGGCCAGCGTTGGAGAAAGCTGGTTGAATCGGGCAGCCGGAAACCACAGCCACTCGGTCTTGGTCGGGTTGAGCCTAAGTCCGTTACTTCCCATCCAGATCCGCACGGCTTCCAGGCACTGGCACATCACCGCTACGGCATCGTTGGGGTGGTTTGGGGTAGATATGTACAGCTGGGTGTCATCAGCGTACAGATGGTACTCTACCCCAAAACCACGGATGATCTCACCCAACGGCTTCATATATGCATTAAACAGGAGAGGCGAGAGGACCGACCCCTGAGGCACCCCGCATGTGAGGGGTCTCGGGGTCGACCTCTGCTCTCCTGCCCGCACAAATTGCGATCGGCCAGAGAGGTAGGAGGAGAACCACCGCAAAACAGTGCCTCCCAGCCCCAACCCCCCCAGCCGATGCAATAGGATACCATGGTCGATGGTATCGAAAGCCGCTGAGAGGTCTAATAGGACCAGGATGGAGGAACATCCCCCATCTCTGGCCCTCCAGAGATCATCTACCAACGCGACCAATGCCGTCTCGGTGCTATGCCCGGGCCGAAAGCCGGACTGGCGCGGGTCTAGATAGTCAACTTCCTCCAGGTGACGGGGAAACTGTTGTGCCACCACACTCTCAACAACCTTCGCCAAGAAGGGAAGGTTGGAGACTGGACGGTAGTTGTTCAAAATAGCTGGGTCCAAAGAGGGCTTCTTGAGGAGGGGCCTCACCATAGCCTCTTTTAGGGAGGCAGGCAAGGAACCCTCACTCAAGGATGCGTTGATAACCTCTTGGAGCCAGCCTCGTGTCACCTCCCAGGATGCCAGTACAAGCCAGGAGGGGCACGGGTCCAATGAACATGTGGTGGCTCGCAGTCGCCCACGTAACCTGTCCATATCCTCGGAAGCAACGGGGTCAAACTCCTCCCAAACAAGATCTCCCTCGTGGCATCCCACTGGGCCATGAATGGGGGCTAGCTCACTCTGTATCTGGGCGGTTTTCTCCTGCAGAAAAATCACAAATTCCTCTGCCCTACCCTGTAACGGGGCTTCCCGCTCCCTCTGTTGAAGGAGGGAACGGGTCACCCTAAACAGGGCGGCAGGGCGGTTTTCTGCGGATGCTATGAGGGTGGCACAATGATGACGTTTGGCCACCCTCAGCGCCACAATGTAAGTCCGTAAATGGGCTCTTACCTGTGTCCGGTCAGATTCAGAGCGGCTAGCCCTCCATCTTCTCTCTAGGCATCTCTTGCGGCGTTTCATCACCCGCAGCCCCTCAGTAAACCAAGGAGCCAGGGTGGTTCGCCGCCGCGAGAGAGGCCGCAAGGGCGCGACCCGATCCAAGGCTCCCACGGCCGCACTATTCCATGCAGCCGTGAGGTCCTCCATCGGGGCGCGGGTCAGGGATACAGGAAATGGCCCAAGCGCTGTCTGGAACCCATCCGGGTCCATCAAGCGCCTGGGGCGGTACCAGATTGGTAACTCTGGTTCCGCCTCCCCGCGGAGGGGAGCAGCGGTCGGAAAGTCGAGTCGGAGAAGTGAGTGGTCTGACCATGACAAGGGTATGATGTCTATGTCCCCTGTACCCAGATCACTCTTCCATTGGCCCGAGACGAAGATGAGGTCCGGCGTATGTCCACCCTCATGGGTGGGGCCATGAATTACTTGGGTCAGGTCCATGGCCGTCATGGAAGCCATGAACTCCCGAGCTACCACGGATGATTCGCCCAACGATGGCAGGTTAAAGTCCCCCATAACTATAAGTCTGGGGGTCTCCACTGCCACCGTAGCGATCACCTCCAGGAGCTCGGGCAGGGCTGCTGCTACATAGCGGGGAGCCAGGTATACAACCAGCAAGCCCAACTGCCTCCCTAGGCCCCACTTCATGCAGAGGGACTCACAGCCAGAGGTCTGCGGCACAATGGTCTCTCTCGGCTCCAGGCCTTCCTTGATAATGACCGCTACCCCACCACCCCTGCCTAGGGCCCGCGGCTGATGAAATGCGCAGTAACCTGGTGGGCACATTTCAACAAGGGGATGACCTCCCTCGTGGCCCAACCAGGTCTCCGCTATTCCTACCAGGTCCGGCTCCCCCTCTGACACAAGGTCACTAATGAGGGGGGCTTTGTTGACAACGGACCTGGCGTTGCAAAACATCAGCCGCAGACCCTGGCTCTGTATTCCCTGGCCACCTAGCCTGCGAGGGTTGTGGCACCTGACCGTCTGTAACCAACGGCTGCGTGCCACCAACCGGGAGGATGAAAATTGTCTCCCCTCGGTCCTGCCCCTCCCCACGACCCTCTGAATTGGTATGCCCTCCTGAGGAACGACTCGAATATCCCCCTGCCTTTCGCCTTCCGCTTCCCGCCGTCGACTGCTATCCTGGCCCTTACTATCCTGGTTGTTCTCATGGATGCCTTGTGAGAAAACTTTAATGGATAAAAAGATCTTCATTACTATGCCACCAAGTAGTCCATTTGGTGGTTGCAAGGACAATATTTTAGACCCCTGTATGCATTGGTTATGCATCAATCAAGTGTTCCTAGATTTCTACTCCCTTGTTTAATATCTTCATGAAGCATATGGAAAAATTATTCCATTGTTTTGGAGTGGAGTGTTGGAAGCATACAGATAATACTCCATTATGAAACTTCACTCAGATCTAGTGGAAGACATGGTTGAAAATTGGATGACGTTATGATCAATGAAGTTTCATCAATGTCAAACTCTGGATGGAAATAAACAAGCTCAGACTCCGCCCGTCAGGAAATAATTGATTCCAAAGCAATTTCATTTTTTATAATTAATATGGTTGTACTTGCTCAGATAGAATACACTTGCAAAGTGCATTTAGGGAGCATTTTATTTGAATAAAATAATAATAATAATAATAATAATAATAATAATAATAATAATAATAATAATAATAATAATAATAATAATAATAATAATAATAATAATAATAATAATAATAATAATATATTTAATTTCTTGACCGCTCCGCTCCCCGTAGGGACTCGGAGCGGTGCACAGGGAAACTAAAACCATAAATACAATCAAAACAACATCTTAAAAACAGATTAAACAATGCCTGTGCTAAAATACCCATTATAACTAAAATTCCCTAAACAACTAAAACCCCATAGAGAGAGACTACCCCAGGCCGGCCAAGCAGAAAAAATATGTTTTTAATTTCAGACGGAAGGAGCGGAGGTCCGTGGTTGTTCTAATGTCGGGGGGAAGGTCATTCCAGAGGGCTGGGCCTGCCACAGAGAGAGCCCTTCCCCTGGGCGTCGCCCGCTGACAAAGTCTAGTGGACGGCACCCGGAGAAGTCCCTCTCTGTGGGAGCGAATCGGCCGTGAGGATGTATGCGGCAGGATCCGATCCCGCAAATAGCTAGGTCCCGAGCCATGGAGCGCTTTAAAGATGATAATTAATACCTTGAAGCGCACCCGGAAGACGACAGGCAGCCAGTGCAGCTCGCGCAGGAGAGGTGTTACATGGGTAAACCTAGAAGTACCCAAGATTGCCTGCGCGGCTGCGTTCTGGACCTTCTGCAGTCTCCGGGTGCACCTCAAGGGAAGCCCCATGTAGAGAGAGTTACAATAGTCCAGTCGGGATGTCACGAGAGCATGAGTGACTGTGCGAAGGGCGTCCCGATCCAATAGGGGGCGCAACTGGCGAACCAGGCGAACCTGGTAAAACGCCCTCCTAGCCACGGCTGTCACTTGCTCTTCCATGGACAGCCGGGCATCTAGGAGGACACCCAAGTTGTGCGCCCCATCCACAGGGGCAAGATGTTCGCCCCCTATGGCCAGCGATGGAATAAGCTGGTTGAATCGGGCAGCCGGAAACCACAGCCACTCGGTCTTGGTCGGGTTGAGCCTGAGTCCGTTACTTCCCATCCAGATCCGTACGGCTTCCAGGCACTGGCACATCACCGCTACGGCATCGTTGGGGTGGTTTGGGGTAGATATATACAGCTGCGTATCATCAGCGTAGAGATGGTACTCTACCCCAAAACCACGGATGATCTCACCCAGCGGCTTCATGTATGTGTTGAACAGGAGAGGCGAGAGGACCGACCCCTGAGGCACCCCACATGTGAGGGGTCTCGAGGTCGACCTCTGCTCTCCTGCCAACACAAATTGCGATCGGCCAGAGAGGTAGGAGGAGAACCACTGTAAAACAGTGCCTCCCACCCCCAACCCCCCCAACCGATGCAATAGGATACCATGGTCGATGGTATCGAAAGCCGCCGAGAGGTCTAATAGGACCAGGATGGAGGAGCAACCCCCATCCCTGGCCCTCCAGAGATCATCGACCAACGCGACCAATGCCGTCTCGGTGCTATGCCCGGGCCGGAAGCCGGACTGGCGCGGATCTAGATACTCAACTTCCTCCAGGTGACGGGGAAACTGTTGTGCCACCACACTCTCAACAACCTTCGCCAAAAAGGGAAGGTTGGAGACTGGATGATAGTTGGCTAATAAAGCTGGATCCAAAGAGGGCTTCTTGAGGAGGGGCCTCACCATAGCCTCTTTTAGGGAGGCAGGCAAGGAACCCTCACTCAAGGATGCGTTGATAACCTCTTGGAGCCAGCCTCGTGTCACCTCCCAGGATGCCAGTACAAGCCAGGAGGGACACGGGTCCAATAAACATGTGGTGGCTCGCAGTCGCCCATGTAACCTGTCCATATCCTCGGAAGTAACGGAGTCAAACTCCTCCCAAACAAGATCTGTCTCGTGGCATCCCACTGGGCCATCAATGGGGGCTAACTCGTTCTGTATCTGAGCGATTTTCTCCTGCAGAAAAATCACAAATTCCTCTGCTCTACCCTGTAACGGGGCTTCCCGCACCCTCTGTTGAAGGAGGGAGCGGGTCACCCTAAACAGGGCGGCAGGGCGATTTTCTGCGGATGCTACGAGGGTGGCACAGTGATGACGTTTGGCCACTCTCAACGCCACAATGTAAGTCCGTAAATGGGCTCTCACCTGTGTTCGGTCAGATTCAGAACGGGTAGCCCTCCATCTTCTCTCTAGGCATCTCTTGTGGCGTTTCATCACCCTCAGCTCCTCGGTAAACCAGGGAGCCGTGGTGACTCGCTGCCGCAAGAGAGGCCGCAAGGGCATTACCCGATCCAAGGCTCCCGTGGCCGCAGTATTCCATGCGACCACAAGGTCCTCGATCGGGGCGCGGGTCAGGGGTACAGGAAATGGCCCAAGCGCCGTCTGGAACCCATCCGGGTCCATCAGGCGCCTGGGGCGGAACCAAATTGGAGACCCGGGTTCCGCCTCCCCGCTATTCTTGTATAGCCCTTACAATTTCATATATTCCAAATATAATTCCTGGTACTTTTATAAAAGTGAAACAACAGAACAAAGCAGCAACAAAAATTGACTAAAGATAAAAAAATGAACACCAGAACAAAAGTTAATTTTAAAAAGAAAAGAAATTTGAAATTTATGTCTAGCTATGAGCCACAGGGGATTCATTATTACAGACTGTTATTTTCCCACGCTATAAGCTGTACATAAACTGAAAAGTAGGTATAGTGAATGGTTGTATAGTTTATATGGAAACACTCAGATACTGAAATAGAGAAAATAATTCTGGAATTTTGATGTTTGATAAAAAGGAAAAGGTTCCCCTCGCACATATTTGCTAGTCATTCCTGACTCTAGGAGGTGGTGCTCATCTCCATTTCAAAACTGAAGAGCCAGCGCTGTCTGAAGACATCTCTGTGGTCATGTGGCTGGCATGACTAAATGCCAAAGGCACATGGAATGCTGTTACCTTCCCATCAAAGTGGTCCCTATTTTTCTACTTGCATTTTTATATGCTTTCAAACTGCTAGGTTGGCAGCAGCTGGGACAAGTAATGGGAGCTCAATCTATTATGTGTGCTAGGGATTCGAACTGCTGAACTGTCAACCTTTCTGATCTATAAGCTCAGCATCTTAGCCACAGAGCCACTGTGTCCCCCATGTTTGATACTCTTAGCTTTTACACACTAAATCTTAAATTCAGGTTAATAAATATGCTATTGTATAACCAACCCTACAGTTTCATTGCCTGAATGTACCATCTAGCAAAGGGGTGTCAAACTTGATTTTTTGCCCTTGCAGGGCTAGGGTGGCATGACCTACATGGGCTGGATCTGGTCTGTGGGCTCCATGTTTGACCTTCCTGATCTAGAAGCATAGTTATAAGCTGCCTAGAGTAGCCCCACAGTGAAATAGGCAGCAAATAAATGTAACAAATAAATAAATAGAATAAAACAGCCGACTTGTTTTCATAATACATCTGGCAGGAATGGGCTTTGGAATAGAAATCTAGGCTCCTAAAATTGCAAATGCACTTATTTATTTAATTTATTTATTTATTTATTTATAAAATTTATATAACCGCACCCTCTCCCTGAAGGGACCCGGGGCGGTGCACATGAAATTTAAAACAAACAAATACAAAATATGAATAATTAAAATCGAATTAAATAGTTTATCCCTGTGCTAAAATTTGAATAGTTAAGACATAATCCCTTACAAACCCAATTAAAACAATTTATAATACAGATTGCAGGCTAGGTAAATAACTTAGGCCAAACCGGCCTGATGGAACAGGAGTGTCTTTAATTTCTGGCGGAAGGTGCGGAGGTCCGTGGTTGTTCTGAGGCCAGGGGGTAGGTCGTTCCAGAGGGTTGGGCCCACCACAGAGAAGGCCCTTCCCCTGGGCGTCGCCCGCTGGCATTGCCTAGTGGATGGCACCCGGAGAAGTCCCTCTCTGTGGGAGCAAATCGGCCGCAGGGATGTAACTTAAACTTATATACCATTTCAAAGTGCTTTACTAAGTGGTTTAAAAGTCAGCTCATTTTACCAACCTTGGAAGGATGGAAGATTGAGTCAACCTTGAGCAGGAGATGGCAGCTGGCAGTGGCAGTGCAGAGTTAGCCTGCAGTTCTGCATTCTAACCACTGTGCCACCACAGCTCTCTATGCTGCCAGAAAAGACAGGAATATCATATGATAGGATACACTTACAATAAGAAATGTATCATTGATTCCTACTGCACAGATATAAAATAGATTGCTGCCTGTTGCTGTGCATATCATCCTTTGGGGTTTAAAAAAAAAAAAAGCAAGCACAATGCATATATACTTAGGCTTTGGTTACTTTTAACATCTTGATATTAGAAAGCCATAGGAAAGTAAATTTATCTAAATGATTTATCTGTGTACATTTTTAAAGTAAAAAACAAAAAGATTGCATATTTTACTGGGATATATAATGGAAAAAGTAGATCATCAGTTGCAAAGCAGCAAGGTCAGCATATAAAGCAAAGGCAAGATTGCATAATCATCGTTTCGTAGTAATTGCCCACTGCTTAATGGATTTTGTAATGCCAGTATAGACATATTTTCTAATATCTCTTGTTTGGCAAAAAAAAAAATTGCTATAGAATTTATTCTTTGTAGTAATTTCTGAACTTTTATATGAATACTATCTTGCATCCATTCAATTTTTTGGTTCTAATCTACAGTGCATTCTCTATGCCGTGCTACCTTGATCAGGGGTCTCCAACCTTTGCAACTTTAAGTCTGAAGGACTTCAACTCCCAGACTTCTCCAGCCAGCTTTGCTGGCTGGAGAAGTCTGGGAGCTGAAGTCCTTCAGACTTGAAGTTGCAAAGGTTGGAGACCCCTGACCTTGATGACTTTAAAATTGTATTTAAATATTACTAGAATATGATGTGAAAGTATGTTCTTTTTCCTAGCTTTCTTATTGCTTGATAACTGGCAACAAAACTCTTCAAACAACAATAATGCCTGATAACCGGGCTGTCATGAAAAACCTCATGCCTGGAGTTGAATACATTTTTCAAGTAAAGACAATAAGAGGACAAGCTGTCAGCATCCCGGTGAAGATAAAAATTACTACAAGTAATTGATACATTATTTTAATTTTATGTTAACAAATTATTTCTGTTTTACATTAACTGTTATGTTTTATGCTGGTCTATGACTGAAATTATACCCCCTCACCCCCCACATGTACATGCATATATACAGTACATATACACACATATACATTTATAAAGGTTGTATATGTGTGTATGGTTAGGTTATTGTCTGTTTTAGGGGGTACCAGGGAGGGGGGAGGGTATAGATGCATAGAGATGGAGACGGAGAGAGAGGGCCAGGCCAGCAGACGACGGAGGGTTGCGGAGGGAGCCATGAGTAGGGGGGAAACACGAGTCATCCCGTTAGAGGGCAATTCCATCCAGATGGTCGTGGGGAGACGCAGGTCCGAGGGGAGACAATTTCTATCCTCCCGGTTGAGGGCACAGAACCGTTGGTTACATACGGTGAAGTGCCACAACCCCCGCTTGCTAGGTGGTCGGGAAGTACAGAGCCAGGGCTTGAGGCTGATGTTTTGCAATGCCAGGTCCGTGGTCAACAAAGCCCCCCTTGTACATGACCTTGTGTCAGAGGAGGGGCCGGACCTGGCAGGAATAGCGGAAACCTGGTTGGGCCACGAGGGTGGACTCCCCCTCGTCGAAATGTGCCCACCAGGCTACCATGCTTTTCATCAGCCTCGGGCCCTTGGCAGGGGCGGTGGGGTAGCGGTTATTGTAAAGGAAAGTCTTGAGCCGAGAGAGACCACTGTGCCACAGACTACCGGTTGTGAGTCCCTCTGCGTGAAGTGGGGCCTAGGGAGGCAGTTGGGCGTGCTGGTTATATACCTGGCTCCCCGCTATGTAGCAGCAGCCCTGCCCGAGCTCCTGGAGGTGATCGCTACGGTGGCAGTGGAGACCCCCAGACTTTTAGTCATGGGGGACTTTAATCTGCCATCGGTGGGCGAATCATCCGAGGCAGCTCGGGAGTTCATGGCTTCCATGACGGCCATGGACCTGACCCAACTAATTTTAGGCCCCACCCATGAGGGTGGACATACACCGGATCTCATCTTTGTCTCCGGCCAGTGGAAGAGTGATCTGGGTTTAGGGGACATAGTCATCACGCCCTTGTCATGGTCAGACCACTCACTTCTCCGGCTCGACTTTCCAACCGCCACCCCCCTCCGCGGGGAGGCGGAACCCGGGTCTCCAATTTGGTTCCACCCCAGGCGCCTGATGGACCCGGATGGGTTCCAGACGGCGCTTGGGCCATTTCCTGTACCCCCGACCCGCGCCCCGATCGAGGACCTTGTGGTCGCATGGAATACGGCGACCGCGGGAGCCTTGGATCGGGTCGCGCCCTTGCGGCCTCTCTTGCGGCGGCGAGTCACCACGGCTCCCTGGTTTACCGAGGAGCTGAGGGCGATGAAACGCCGCAAGAGATGCCTAGAGAGAAGATGGAGGTCTAACCGTTCTGAATCTGACCGAACACAGGTAAGAGCCCATTTACGGACTTACATTGTGGCGTTGAGAGTGGCCAAACGTCATCATTGTGCCACCCTCATAGCATCCGCAGAAAACCGCCCTGCCGCCCTGTTTAGGGTGACCCGCTCCCTCCTTCAACAGAGGGTGCGGGAAGCCCCGCTACAGGGTAGAGCAGAAGAATTTGTGATTTTTCTGCAGGAGAAAATCGCTCAGATACAGAACGAGCTAGCCCCCATTGATGGCCCAGTGGGATGCCACGAGACAGATCTTGTTTGGGAGGAGTTTGACTCCGTTACTTCCGAGGATATGGACAGGTTACGTGGGCGACTGCGAGCCACCACATGTTTATTGGACCCGTGTCCCTCCTGGCTTGTACTGGCATCCTGGGAGGTGACACGAGGCTGGCTCCAAGAGGTTATCAACGCATCCTTGGGTGAGGGTTCCTTGCCTGCCTCCCTAAAAGAGGCTATGGTGAGGCCCCTCCTCAAGAAGCCCTCTTTGGATCCAGCTCTTTTGAACAACTATCGTCCAGTCTCCAACCTTCCCTTTCTGGCGAAGGTTGTTGAGAGTGTGGTGGCACAACAGTTTCCCCGTCACCTGGAGGAAGTTGAGTATCTAGATCCGCGCCAGTCCGGCTTTCGGCCCGGGCATAGCACCGAGACGGTATTGGTCGCGTTGGTTGATGATCTCTGGAGGGCCAGGGATGGGGGTTGTTCCTCCATCCTGGTCCTATTAGACCTCTCGGCGGCTTTCGATACCATCGACCATGGTATCCTATTGCATCGGTTGGGGGGGTTGGGGGTGGGAGGCACCGTTTTACGGTGGTTCTCCTCCTACCTCTCTGGCCGATCGCAATTTGTGTTGGCAGGAGAGCAGAGGTCGACCTCGAGACCCCTCACATGTGGGGTTCCTCAGGGGTCGGTCCTCTCGCCTCTCCTGTTCAACACATATATGAAGCCGCTGGGTGAGATCATCCGTGGTTTTGGGGTAGAGTATCATCTCTACGCTGATGATACGCAGCTGTATATATCTACCCCAAACCACCCCAACGATGCCGTAGCGGTGATGTGCCAGTGCCTGGAAGCCGTACGGATCTGGATGGGAAGTAACGGACTCAGACTCAACCCGACCAAGACCGAGTGGCTATGGTTTCCGGCTGCCCGATTCAACCAGCTAACTCCATCGCTGGCCATAGGGGGCGAACATCTTGCCCCTGTGGATGGGGCGTGCAACTTGGGTGTCCTCCTAGATGCCCGGCTGTCCATGGAAGATCAAGTGACAGCCGTGGCTAGGAGGGCGTTTTACCAGGTTCGCCTGGTTCGCCAGTTGCGCCCCCTATTGGATCGGGACGCCCTTCGCACAGTCACTCATGCTCTCGTGACATCCCGACTGGACTATTGTAACTCTCTCTACATGGGGCTTCCCTTGAGGTGCACCCGGAGACTGCAGATGGTCCAGAACACAGCCGCGCGGGCAATCCTGGGTACCTCTAGGTTTACCCATGTAACACCTCTCCTGCGCGAGCTGCACTGGCTGCCTGTCGTCTTCCGGGTGCGCTTCAAGGTACTAATTATCATCTTTAAAGCGCTCCATGGCTCGGGACCTAGCTATTTGCGGGATCGGATCCTGCCCCATACTTCCTCACGGCCGATTCGCTCCCACAGAGAGGGACTTCTCCGGGTGCCGTCCACTAGATTTTGTCAGCGGGCGACGCCCAGGGGAAGGGCTCTCTCTATGGCGGGCCCTGCCCTCTGGAATGACCTTCCCCCCGACATTAGAACGACCACGGACCTCCGCTCCTTCCGTCTGAAATTAAAAACATACTTTTTCTGCTTGGCCGGTCTGGGGTAGTCTCTCTCTATGGGGTTTTAGTTGTATAGTGGGAATTTTAGCTTAGATTGGGTATTTTAGCACAGGTACTATTTAATTTGTTTTTAAGATGTTTTTGATTGTATATTTATGGTTTTAGTTTCCCTGTGCACCGCTCCGAGTCCCTACGGGGAGAGGAGCGGTCAAGAAATTAAACTATTATTAAAACTATTATTATTAAATATAAACAGAGACATAATTATATATGTGTGTGTGTGTGTGTTAGGTTTAAGCTGATAAATAAATAAACAAGGGAGTAGGATAGAGCCACCAGGTTCTCCTCCTGATCAGCTGGGCCAGGGGAATAAGTATATACTTGTGTCACAACATCCTGGTAATCAGGAGGAGAACCTGGTGTCTTAGTAGCTAAAACATCTGCCTAACCTGTAATACAGCCCCGGTTCAAATCCCAGTAAGGGTATGGCTAGCTGATGAGAGCTAAATAGCTCTAAATAACTCTATCCTAGTCCCCCTTGTTTATTTATTTATCAGCTTAAACCTAACACACATGGAAACAAAAGACAACGAAATTAATAGCTTTCTGTCTGCATGGTCTCTAGTGAAGATCCGAAAGACAGAAAAAGAAAGCAGATTGCTTCCTCCCTTAATTGGGGCTTACCAGGGTGTTGTGACACAAATAGATAGATAGATAGAGATAGAGATATATTTTTCATATATAATACTTCAATCATGGACTAGAATAAAATACATACCACTCCCAGTAGTCACTCCAAAACAGAAATAAAATGATTTTACTAGAATTTACTTTAATTTATAATTTTACCAGAATTATAATAGTTTAGCTAAAAAGGGCTACATTCCTGAGCCATATTATTTTACAGAGTTGAACAAATTATGATTAAGACCACTATATGTATGTATGTACAAATTCCACTTACCATGTTAGAAACTGCAATCCCAAACCAAAGTTTCTCAAAAAAACATTGATTATGTGCCTCCCTCCAATGAATAAAGAGGCTGAGAGTTGGTGTTGAGAAGCTAGTAGATTTCATGGGAGCCTAATATTTAAAGCAGATAACTTTGTGTCAGAGGTGGTATTCAGTCGGTTCTGGCCAGTTCTGGAGAACCAGTAGCGGAACTTTTGAGTGGTTCAGAGAACCGGTAAATATCGCCTCTGACTGGCCCCGCCCCTATCTATTCTCTGCCTTCCAAGTCCCAGCTGATTGAGAGGAAATGGGAATTTTGCAGTAATCTTCCGCTGGAGTAGGGTGGGAATGGAATATTTTACAGTATTCTTCCCCTGCCATGCCCACCAATCTATGCCACGCCCACCAAGCCAAGCCCACAGAACAGGTAGTAATTTTTTTTGAATCCCATCACTGTGAAGGACATGTTTTTTATAAGCTTAGAAATGGTGCTTAGTCTGATGAATAGCAATGACCTTTCAATTGAGTGAGACTATCCAAAGCAAGCAGAAGGGATGGAATTTTAGGCATTTTGTTATGTTGGACTTGTGGGGACTGCAAAGCATCTTATTAGGACTGCACATAACACGGTCGGACTTGCTGCTTCAAATGCCTTGATGGATGGCAAAGTTCCAGAAAATAAGGGCTGGAAAGAGGTCAACATAGTGTGTCTTCGTCCGTACTGGCTATTGCAGGGGTCCCCAACCTTTTTTGCACCAGGGACCAGTTTCATTTTAAAGAAAATTCTGCGGACCGGCTGGTGTAGAGGAGGAGCGGGGGGGGGAGGGGGAACAGGCGGCACATGTGCACGTGGAGGGGGGAGTCAACTCACTCAGTCCTCTAAGGCCTCCGACGGGGCGAACGGCTGTGCCTGCGCTCTCCTGCATCCGGTGCACGCTCTGCCCAGGGGACTGCCCCCTCCTCCCTCCTCCACTCCGGCCCTGCAGCCCCGTTCCTATCAAGCCACAGACCGGCACCGGTCCGCGGCCCGGGGACCCCTGGGCTAATGTAACCAGATAACATTCAGAAATAATACAAACATAAAATACATAATTTTGATCATATATACTAAACCAAGATCACACATACTAAACCGAAAGTAAATTACGTTTTTTTTTTCTGTACATACCCACCCACCAACACCCACACAGCAGGCAGTTCCTGGAGTGGAAAAACTACATTTTGCTAAATTGCAAAATCTTAATTGGAGATAAGGAATTAAGAGTGACTCCAAATAGTGACCAATTATTTTGTCCAATGAGATTTTTCAAAAACAGCTGAGAAACAGGAATTATATCAGCCTTCTATGTTCATTGCATTGGACTTGTCAATAATTAACTATTATCAGATTGAATTTGAAAGAGTTAATTTCATTCTCGTAGCAACGTTAAGGTGTTGTAAGAAAGTTTCTATGTTTTACTCAAGAGAAATGTATTTATTCAATATTTGGTTGGTTTTTCACATATATTGCCTCTCTTTTTCAAATTTTGTTCAGAACCAATGAAGATATGTGGTCTCACCTTAACACTGAGAAATACAACCTCTGCTAAATTAACATGGAATCCAAGTGAGACTGACTTCAGCCATTATAAAGCATCTGTATCAAACAAGACGTTTACAAAGGAATATGCTATTTTAAGTCCTGAGACTCATCACACCATTACAAATCTGACTCCTGGTAGCATTTATAACTTCACTTTGCAGAGGGTAAAAGGCAGTGTTGAAAGTGCAGTTTCCTTTACAGAATTTGTGACAGGTTTGTGAATTTCTATGTTGCGAATTGTTGACAAATAGGCTACTAGAATCAGTTTCAAAATATCTTACACTAGGGTTTTGTGAAAAACTATAAATTGTTTTATCATTTGATAGACTAAGAAAATGGACAACTATCTTGGAAATGGTGCAAATGCTAAGAAAAAGATAGTTTGGCAAATAATTGTGTAATGCTGCGCCTTCTTGCATGAAATAGTAGAAGCATTTAAACTTATATACCCCTTTACAGTGCTTTTGCAGCCCTCTCTAAGCGGTTTACAAGAGTCAGCATATTGCCCCCAACAATTTGGCTCCTCATATTACCCACCTCAGAAGGATGTAAGGCTGAGTCAACCTTGAGCCTGGTGAGATTTGAACTGCCAAATTGCAGGCAGTCAGCAGAAGTAGCCTGCAGTACTGCACTCTAACCACTGCGTCACCACGGCTCATAATACCTCTGTGGAAAGTTGCAAAATTATAAATAGAGGAAGTAAAAGTGAAGCACATTTTAGGAAGAAGATTACACAAGTACAAGAAGAGAAAACCTATGTTCAAACATCATTTTCCATTGACCAGGTTCTAATCTTGATTTAAGAATGAGTACTGTAAATACTTTCTACAGTAACAGTTATTCTCATGCAAAGTGATACGTTTTGATATTAAAAATATCAAATTATTATAATATTTACTTAATATATTGCATTTATGAACAGATAATGGGAATTTAAAATAATTGGTTAGGCATAGTGGTTAAGCATCAGACTACTGGAAGAGTATGAATTCTAATCAGGTTATGGTAAACGTAAGATACATGTGTCACAGGTTGACCTGTGATATCATTTTTGATTGTGTGCCTGTGCCCCTGTTTTTGCTCAATTTTCTGAGGCTGCAGAGTGCCTCAGAGTGCACGTGAATTTGGTGTGCTCTTATACAGCCCCTGGAGCAGAGGTGGTATTCAGCAGGTTCTGACCAGTTCTGGAGAACTGGTAAATGCCACCTCTGACTGGCCCTGCCCCCATCTATTCTAGTCCTCCTGAGTCCCAGCTGTTTGGGAGGGAATGGGGATTTTGCAGTAACTTTCCCCTGCCACACCCACCAAGCCACACCATGCCCACAAAGCCACACCCAAAGAACAATTAATCCCACCACTGCCCTAGAGCCTCTGGAAGTCGCATGAGAAGGTCTTGTTCTTACTCTGCCTCTCGAGCAGAATTATCAAACTGATGTATCATGTAACGTATCATGTTTTTTCCCCTTTGCTAAACCGAGTGTGGGCATGGCCAGCACATGACACATACAGCCTGTGGGCCATGAGTTTGACACCCCTGTTCTAGAGTCTCTGAAAACCACAAAAGAATGGAACCTGTTCTTGCATGATTTTCAGAGGCCACGCAAGAGTATTTCTTTCTTAGGCAACTTTCAGAAGGTCTGTGGCAGAGCTGGGTTCCTACAGGTTCGGACCGGTTTTTTTATTTTTTATTTATTTATTTTATTTTATTAAATTTATATCCCGCCCTTCTCCAAACGGACCCAGGGCGGCGCACAGGAATGTTAAAATACATACAAAACATATAAAATTTAAAAAACTTATTCTAGTAAAACCTGTGCTAAAAACCGAATTAAAATCCCAAATTTAAAACTGTCTAATGGTCAATACAGGGGGTTACGCTAGGCCGGCTAGATGGAATAAATGTGTCTTCAGACACTTGCGGAAGAGGCGGAGGTCAGAGATGGTGCGGAGTTCAGGGGGTAGGTCGTTCCAGAGGGCTGGCCCAGCCACAGAGAAGGCTCTTCCCCTGGGTGTCGCCAGTCGGCATTGTCCAGCCGACGGCACCCTGAGGAGGCCCTCCCTGTGGGAGCGTATCGGTCTGATGGATGTATGGGGCAGGAGGCGGTCTCGCATATAACTAGGCCCCGAGCCATGGAGCGCTTTAAAGATGGTCGTCAAGACCTTGAAGCGCACCTGAAAGACCACAGGGAGCCAGTGCAGCTCGCGCAGGATAGGTGTTATGTGGGAGTGTCTAGGCGCTCCCATAATCACCCGCGCGGCTGTGTTCTGGACTAGCTGCAGCTTTCGGGTGCACCTCAAGGGAAGCCCCATGTAGAGAGCATTACAGTAGTCGAGTCGAGAGGTGACGAGTGCTTGAGTGACTGTGCGTAGGGCACCCCGATCCAGTAAGGGGCGCAATTGGCGCATCAGGCGTACCTGATGGAACGCCCCCCTGGCCACGGCTGCCACGTGATCTTCCATAGACAGCCGGGAATCCAGGAGGACACCCAAATTGCGCGCCCTCTCCACGGGGGCCGGTGTTTCGCCCCCAATGGCCAGTGTTGGAATAATCTGGCTGAACCGGGGCGCCGGAAGCCACAGCCACTCAGTCTTGGACGGGTTGATCTTGAGTTTGTTACCACCCATCCAGATCCGTACGGCCTCCAAACACCGGGACATAACCTCGACGGCATCGTTGGGGTGGTCTGGGGTGGATATGTACAACTGAGTATCATCAGCGTACAGATGATATCCCACCCCAAAACCACGGATGATCTCACCCAGCGGCTTCATATATGTGTTGAATAGTAGGGGCGAGAGGACCGACCCCTGAGGAACCCCACATATGAGGGGCCTCGAGGCCGACCTCTGCCCCCCTGTCAACACATATTGCGACCGACCAGAGAGGTAGGATGAGAACCACCGCAAAACGGTGCCTCCCAACCCCAACCCCCCCAGTCGGCGCAATAGGATACCATGGTCGATGGTATCAAAAGCCGCTGAGAGGTCTAATAGGACTAGGATAGAGGAATGTCCTCTATCCCGCGCCCTCCAGAGATCATCAACCAACGCGACCAATGCCGTCTCGGTGCTGTGCCCGGGTCGGAAGCCGGACTGGCGCGGGTCTAGATAATCAACTTCCTCCAAGTGTCGCGGAAACTGTTGGGCCACCACACTCTCAACAACCTTCACTAGAAAGTGGAGGTTGGAGACAGGACGATAGTTCTCTAATAATGCTGGATCCAGGGACGGCTTCTTGAGGAGGGGCCTCACTACCGCCTCTTTCAAGACGGCAGGCAAGGACCCCTCACTCAAAGATGCGTTGACAATGCCCTGGAGCCAGCCTCGTGTCGTCTCCCAGGATGCCAGTACAAGCCAGGAGGGACACGGGTCCAATAAACATGTGGTAGCCCTAAGCCTCTTTGACAACTTGTCCATATCCTCGGTGGTAACAAAATCAAACTCCTCCCAAGATGGTGTCACAAGATCAGCCTCGGCCCGCTCGACTGGACCACTGTCGATGGAGGGTAACTCGTTCCGAATCCGAGTGATTTTCTCCTGCAGATAAATCCCAAATTCCTCTGCTCGACCCTGTAAAGGGGCTTCCCGCGGCCTCTGTTGAAGGAGGGAGCGGGTCACCCCAAACAGGGCGGCAGGGCGGTTATCTGCGGATGCAATAAGAGTGGCACAATACTCACGTTTGGCCACTCTTAACGCCACTAAGTAAGTCCTAATATGGTCTCTCACTAGTGTTCGGTCGGCTTCGGAGCGAGAAGATCTCCATCTGCTCTCTAGGCGTCTCTTGTGGCGCTTCATCTCCCTAAGCCCCTCGGTGAACCAAGGAGCCCAGGTGGTTCGTCGACGCAAGAGAGGCCGCAAGGGCGCGACTCGGTCCAAGGCCCCCGTGGCCGCACTTAACCATGCGGCCACTAGGTCCTCAGTCGAGTCGCGGGGCAAGTCCACAGGAATTGGCCCAAGCTCCCTTTGGAACCTTATCGGGTCCATCAGGAGCCTGGGGCGGAACCATATAGGAATGTCCGGTTCCGCCTCCCCGCAGTGAGGTGCGGCGATCGGAAAGTCGAGCTGAAGGAGAGCGTGATCTGTCCATGACAGGGGTGTGATGGCTAGGTCCCCTCTTCCCAGATCACTACTCCACTGTCCCGAGACGAAGATTAGATCCAGGGTGTGTCCGCCCTCGTGGGTAGGGCCTACAACTACTTGGGTCAGGTCCATGGCTGTCATGGAAGCCATGAACTCCCGAGCTACCCCAGAGGTTTCGCCTGCTGACGGCAGGTTAAAGTCCCCCATGACTAACAGTCTGGGGGTCTCAACCGCCGCCTCGGCTATCACCTCTAGGAGCTCGGGCAGGGCTGTTGTCGTATAGCGAGGAGCCAGGTATACAACTAACACGCCCAACTGCCACCCTAGGCCCCACTTCACAAGGAGGGACTCGCACCCAGTCATCTGAGGGATCGTGGTCTCCTTTGGCTCAAGACCTTCCCTAACCATAATCGCCACCCCCCACCCCTCCCTAGGGCCCTAGGCTGATGAAAGACTCGGTATCCTGGTGGGCACATTTCTACGAGGGGATGTCCTCCCTCGTGGCCCAACCAGGTTTCCGTAATACCTACCAGGTCCGGGTCCCCCTCTGACACAAGGTCTCGGATGAGGGGGGCTTTTTGTACCACGGACCTGGCGTTACACAACATCAGCCTAGGGCCCCGGGTCTGTGGTTCTTGCCCACCTAGTCTGCGATGGGAGCATGGGGGGTTGGAGCGCGTAACCGCCCGTAGCCAGCAGCCGCGGTCCTCCAACCAATGATGTCCACCCCGTCTCCCACCGCCCCTGCCCCTCCCCAAGACCGAACTGATGGAAAATGCCTCAATGGAAACGGCCCCCCCTCCCTCCTCCTCCGTTCCTCTGCTTCCGCCAGCCGGCCCAATAGATTGACGCCCCCCCACTTGACTATCCCTACCCTCCTCCCTGGAACCCCCTAAAATCCGAATTAAAAAGTTAAATAAAAACCCCCCGAGTTTGCGCTTCGCCCACCTCTCAGGAGCAATAAGTCCATCCTCGAGGTGGGCCCGTGATAAACTAGGGGGCCAAGCCTGCGAGAGGGTAGACTCCCGCAGGCGAAGGAGAACTGACCTTGAATAAGATAACATTAGACGGCATTGGCACTAAAAAAGGGGGGGGGGAATCCCCAAAGATGATACACTGCAAGTCCATGGTTGAAACAGCGAGCATAAAGGCCCATTATACAATAGATGGTAAAAATGGTAAAAGATGGTAAAGATGGTAAAATCGACAATTAATTAATTAAAGGGACAAGTACAAAATATAAAAGCGGTGGGCAGTTCGGGTAGAGGGAGGGGGTGGTAGCAGATGGATCAAGTTAAATCTGTGGACATCAGCCCATCCAATCGGAGAAAAATGGTTTAAGTCTCCGCAAAGTCACTGTCTCTGTCCATAGGCTGTATCCACAGATTGTCTCTCCCCTCTCCCGTTGGATCAAAGTACAGGCCACATGGCTAGTTGTAATGCCATGTGGGGCTTTTCTAGCCATTAGCTCTCAGTTCGGTTGTAACGACCGTTCCTCTATACCGTCCATCTCTCCATGGTCCTCCACAATAGGGGCCACATGGGCCGGGTAGGGGGGCCGTGCGGGCAGCTGTTATCCCCGCGCGGCCTGATGGTCGCATCCCACCCGGCCCAGCCTCCTCCGTCTTCACCCTGGGCGCCCGGCCTGCCTCCTCTACTCGGCCACCTCCAGTTAACACAAGGGCCGCGCCCGGGCCATCGGGGCTGCTCCAAACTCCCACGTTGCCTGATGTTCGGCCCGATGTTCGGCCTGGTGGTCTGCGGCCTCGACTCGGTCCTCCCGCCTTTCGCGGCCTCCAACTCGGCCCTCTCGTCTTTATTCCGGCACCCGGCCTACCTCCTCTCCAGCCGGCGCCGAGACGTGGCCGGGCCGTGGGCCGCTCCGGGCGTCTTGTCGCTGCTCCCTCGCTCGCTCGCTCGCTCGTTTGCCCGTCGCCCCCACCGCACACAGACAGGGCGCTCCTCTGATCTTCGCCCAGGCCGCCTGGCTACCCGGCCTACCTTCTCTCCAGCCGGGACCAGGCCGCCCCGGGGCCGCGGTAGGGCAGCTTCGGGCCGCTCCGGGCGTCTCCACCGCTCCCATGCTCGCCCGTCGCCTCCGTCGCCCCCCCGTCGCGGCCAAAGCGCTCCGTCGTGCAGGCGAGCGGCCGGCTTGCAGGGCCTCCGTCACCTCCCCGTCGCGCTCCAAAGCGCTCCGTCGTGCCAGCGAGCGGCCGGCTTGCAGGGCCGGCCCTCCTAGATGTTGTGGAGGGCCGGGACTAGGCCGCGCCTGAGCCGCGCCAGGCCGCTCTGGGCCGCTCCGGGCGTCTCCGCTGCTCCTTGCTCGCCTGTCGCCCCCGTCGCCCCCCGGCTGCGAACAAGCGCACCTGCTAAACCTGCGAGTGACCGGCTTGCAGGGCCAGCCCTCCTAGATGTCCGTGGAGGGCTGGAAACATCCCCTCTGGGCCATAAGACCCCTGTGCCTTGCCGCGTTCAAGGCAAGAACGCCATTTTCGCGCATGCGCAAACTCAACCACTACTGGTTTGGCCGAACCGGTAGTGGTATGCTAGCCTAGGCCACTGAACTGGGAGTGACCACTAGTTGGCCACACCTCCAAACCAGTCCACCTGCTCAGACGCTCGCCTTGTCTTGCCACGGCATCCACGACCTCCTCCTGCCTACACACAGGTAAGCAGTGCGGCGGGGATAGGGGCAGCCAGCAAGCTTTGCATGCTGGAGAGGTTGGCGATAGAAAAGAGGGTGGCGGCAAAGAGGGCAGTGGCAGCGGCAAGAGAGGGCAGCAGGAGAGGGCAGTGGTGGCAGCAGGAACGGCAGCAGTGGCTTTGGCCATGGCTGGCGGCAGCAGTGGTGGTGGGGCATCCCGGAACTCCCAGGGAGTTTTCCTGTGAGGCTTTGGCCAGGATATGGTGAGCAGCAGCCCCAAAAGGTGGCAGGGTCCCCAGCACAGCAGAGCAGAGAGTAAAGTAAACTGCAGAATAGAGGCAGCCAGCAGATCCTGGCTTGCTCGCTTGGCTGCTCGACCCCAGAGCTTGCAGGCAGCAAAAGAATTGCTGCCTCCTACCTCCACACAGCAGCGGAAAGAGCCCAGACCTTAGCAGAAAGTGGCTTCCAGCAATGCCCTCAGGTGAAGATGTGAGTGGGGAGCCTTGATCCCACTTAGGAGCCTCAGTTTACTCATGAGTACCATTGGCCTTTCTCCCTGCTTCTCTCAGCCAATGTTGCTCACGAGTAAATTGCAGCTAGGATCTCCCATGTGTTGCACCTCCCCTTCCAGCCTTTGCCCACACCTCCGTACTGCAGTGGAGACAGGAGCAACCTGGGAAGCTGAGCGCCCAGAAATGGGCAAAGGCTTATAGTGGGGGTGCAACACATGGGAGAACCTAGCTGCAGTTTACTCATTAGCAACATTGGCCAGGAGAGGCAGCGAGAAAGGCCAATCTTGCTCACAAGTAAACTGAGGCTCCTAAGTGTGATCGAGCATCCCCGTTCACATCTTCACCTGAGGGCATTGCTGACAGCCACTTCCTGCTGAAGTCCATGCTCTTCCTCCTGCTGCTGCTTGGCCTCCTCAATATGCGGAGGCAGGAGGCGGTAGTTTCATTCACTGCCAGTGAGTTCCAGGGGGTGAGCTGCCTCTAATCTACAGTTTACTCATGAGCATGTTGCAAAAAATGAGTTAAATAGTTCTGCTTTCTCCCTGCTGCTTGTCACCTTCTTGCCACATTCTCTCAGCAATGGACCAATTGTTTCCTTGACCTTTTTTCTTGTTCTCAACATGTTGGAAGAAGCTTTTTTTTTTTTTTTTTTTTTACTTTTGTCGCAAGCCTTTCTTCATTGTGAGCCTTAGCTTTCCTCACTTCATCTTTACAAGCTCGGGCTTTACAGGCTATTTGCTGATATTCTGCCTTAGTTATGTCCTCCTCTTTCCACTTTTTATACTTATCCTTTTTGTCTTTCAATTTGTCAGAGAGTTCTTTATGCAGCCATGCTGATTTCTTTTGGGAGCTATTATTTTTCTTCTTCATTGGTGTTGTGCTAAACTGGGCTTTTATAATCTCATTTTTTAAAGTTTCCAAAGCTTCTTGAGTTGTTTTCCCTTGAGGATTCTCATCCATGGAATCTTTCCCAAGCTCTCAAGTTTATTGAAATTAGCTCCCTTAAAGTCCAAGACTCTAGTTTGACTTTGTTCTACTACATGCATAATGTTGAATTCCAATATTGCATGATCACTTGCCCCTGTAGCTTCAACACCTTATATAATTTCCTCTCTGTTAGTGAGAATTAAGTCCAATATGGCTGATCCCCTTGTTACCTTCTGTACCTTTTGGAAAACAAAGGTGTCTGCTAGGTTTGTTAGGAATCTGTTGGATCTTCCACTTGGTGTAGAGTTTGTTTCCCAGTTGATGTCAGGGTAGTTAAATTCCCCTATTACTATTGTGGTGTGCTTCCTACATACCTTAGTTAGCTGACTAGTAAAAAGTTCATCTACTTCCTCTGCTTGGTTGGGTGGCCTGTAGCATAGACCTATGGCAATGTCATTCCCCCCCCCCCTTTAATATTGACCCAAATGCATTCAAGATAGTTTTCATCATAGTTGTGCTCTATTTCTGTAGAGATGTAGTTATTTCTTATATATAGTGCAACTCCACCTCCTCTTTTATTTGGTCTATTTCTTTTAAATAATTTAAATCCTTCTAGCTCTATATTCTATTTGTGGGTTTCATTCCACCAAGTTTCTGTAATGGCAACAATATCATATCTGCTCTCATTTACTTGAACTTAGGTTTAGGTTTTAGGTTTTATTGGTTTTTTATACTGCCCTACTCCCGAAGGGCTCAGGGCGGTGTACAGCCAGAGTAAAACAAATATATAAAAGTTTAAAAAGTTTTAAAAGACATATTAAAACAATTTGGCTTAACAATGAAAAAACCCAACCAACCCTGATTAAAATTAATACAAATTTATAATTTAAAATTCATTTTTATGCCAGCCCAGCTTGTTGGAAAAAAAACGTTTTGAGAGCACGGTGGAAGGTGCGTAAGTCAGGGATAGTTCTTAATTCCAGGGGCAATTCGTTCCAGAGGACCGGCGCTCCCACAGAGAAGGCTCTCTCCCTGGGTGTCGCCAGTCAACATTGTCTAGCCGACGGCACCATGAGGAGACCCTCTCTATGGGAGGGTACTGGCCAGTGGGAGGCTGTTGGTGGCAGAAGGCGATCTCGTAAGTACCCAGGTCCTAAGCCATGGAGCGCTTTAAAGATAGTAACCAACATCTTGAATCGCACCCAGAAAACCACTGGAAGCCAGTGCAGCTCACGTAGGAGAAGTGTTACATGGGAGCGTTGCGTCGCCCCCATAATTACCCGTGTGGCCGCATTTTGGACCAGTTGGAGCCTCCGGGTGCTCTTCAAGGGGGGGGGGCATGTAGAGAGCATTGCAGTAGTCCAGACGGGAAGAGACAAGGGCGTGAGTGACTGTGCGTAGGGGATCCTGATCTAGGAAGGGACACAACTGGTAGATCAGGCGAACCTGATGAAAAGCCCCCCTGGCGACAGCCATCATATGATCTTCCAAGAACAGCCATGCATCCAGGAGGACACCCAAGTTGCGAACCCTTCCTGTAGGGGCTAAGGTCTCACCCCCCATAGCCACTGATGGAACCAGCTGACTGTAACGGGATGCTGGGAACCACAGCCATTCGGTCTTGGAGGGGTTGAGCCTGAGCCTGTTCCTCCCCATCCAGATCTGCACGGCCTCCAGGCACTGGGACATCACATCAAGGGCAACATTGGGGTGGTCTGGGGATGAAACGTACAGCTGCGTATCATCAGCGTACTGATGGAACTTTACCCCAAAACCTCGGATGATTTCTAATTCACCCTGTTTATTCCTCATACTCTATGCATTGGTGTATAAACATTTGAGTCCATTTTGATTGCCCTGTGTTTACTGTTTGTATAACCTGTGTTGTACCTGACTGCCCCTACTTTCTTACCACTTGTATGATTCGTGCACATGGTATGGCACTCACTATTAAATGCTTGGTTTTGCTTGGCAGCAGGAGTGATAAACTTACTTGCACAAACATCTATGTTACATGCACTGATAACCCTATTAATTTTAGATTGCTGTGGACAGAAATGTTCTGTATCAGTTAATTCTCTGTCCCCCTCTGTTCAGTTTAAATATTTATCCATAAAATCTGTGAATTTAATGCCAAGTAACTCAGTCCCTTTCTTGGATGGGGACAGACAATCTCTTTTGTACAGATTTTCATTGGACCAGCTGCAGACATCATGACTAATAAAACCAAAGTCTTCCCTTGTACACCACTCCTTTAGCCACACATTAAACTCTGCTACATGCTGGCCCTTCCCTTTTTGTTCCTTATATACTGGTAAAGAAAAGATAAGCCTACAACCTATACTACTAAGTTCATACCTCAAGCTCTGGAAATCATTCTGCACAGAAAGTACATCTTTTTGGGAAAGATCATTTATGCCAAGATGTATTTATTTTCAGATTTATATACCGTCCTATTCTCCCTGGTGGGACTCAGGGCGGTGCACAGAAAGAATAAAACACCCACAACAAATACACACAATATAAAATAGAATTAAATAGTTAAGTCTGTGCTAAAAATGGTTAAAAAAATTAAAACTATTGAATTTAAAATTAAACCATTAATCTATGCCAGGCCAGCCAGATGGAAAAAGTGCGTTTTAAGCGCCCGGCGGAAGAGGCGTAGGTCCGTGATGGTGCGAAGGTCGGGGGGGCAGGTCGTTCCAGAGAGCTGGACCCGCCACAGAGAAGGGGTCGCCCCTGGGCTGGACCCGCCACAGAGAAGGGGTCGCCCCTGGGGGTCGCCAGCCGGCATTGACCGGCGGATAGCACCCTGAGGAGGCCCTCTCTGTGGGAGCGGACAGGTCGAAGGGACGTATGTGGCAGGAGGCGGTCTTGCAATAATAGCATCAACATCACAGTCCTTACTTGCATTCTTGACTATCTTAAGAATACTCCTCTTGGCTCTGCTGGCAATAGCAGAGTAACTTGGTATATAAGGCATTGCTGGAGGGGCTGGCCTTCCCCTCTGCAACCAGCCATGGGAGAAAGGTAAAGCCAAACCTTGCCCAGGCAAGAGCTGCCAGTAGGGGTTGGTGAGGCTGCAGGGCGAACTTGACGAAGTTGTTTGTAAATCTCCCCAAAAGAGGGAGGGGAGGAATTTCCAGCGCTGTCCAGGTTGATTTTATAGTAAGAGAAGACCTGGGTATGTTTTTATTAGACAGCCTTTCCTAAAAAGAATGATTTTTGCTTGTGTCGTTGTTGGTCTCAAACTCATTGTTAAATTAGTTTAAGTTCCCATCATTCATAATTATGTTTACGAATTGCTAATATCACCCTCCTGAATATCACCCTCCCTTTGGAGCACTTTCCATTTTGACAACTTAGGAAAGAAATGTTGTGTTTTGGGTTTACAATACAATACAATAGCAGAGTTGGAAGGGACCTTGTAGGTCTTCTAGTCGAACCCCCTGCATAGGCAGGAAGCTTATACCATTTCAGACAAATGGCTATCCAACATCTTCTTAAAGACTTCCAGGGTTGGGGCATTCACAACTTCTGGAGGCAAGCTGTTCCAGAGGTTAATTGTTCTAACTGTCAGGAAATGCAGTTTACCTGCATTAAATTCAGGTGTAGGTATCAGGGGAGGGTTAATTTGAAAATGAGCACATTTCTGTACATAACAGAAAGGAAAGGAAAACATTGAGAAGTGTTTAGGAGCTAAGGTGTGTGTGTGTGTGTGTGTGAGTCAGGGAATTCCAGACTGGAAAGATTGTTTTGTATTCCAGTTAAATTAGAACTGGTTCTCACAGAAGGATCTGTGAGAATTTTGGAATATTGCAATAAGGCCCAAGGGAAAAAAAATAAAGCAGAAAGATTAAAGGAGAAGAGAAAGAATGGGAAAAGATCCACTAACTGCTTTGAAAATACCTTTCAATGTTTTTTTAATCGTAGGATTGGAAATCTTTGATTGACTGCATGCTTTAATGTTCAAAAAGAACAATCTTTATAAGCAGAGGTTTGTTCTTCAAGTTTTAATGCATTTTGCAAAAATCATTGTAGTATACTGAATACCACTGGAGATCATTTCTCACCAGAAATGCAGTTTAATGGAGAGTAAAGTAAGATTTTACACAGATAAGACAAAATGTATAGAATACAAAATGTATAGAATAGAAAATGTATAGAATATAGAAAATGTATAGAATACAAAATGTATAGAATATGTGGTGCCTGGCTCAACTGGAAGTAACTTATTTATTTATTTATTTATTTTCCGAATTTATACCCCGCCCTTCTCCTTGTTAGGACTCAGGGCTCCCGATGGGAGACAAGTTCTATCCTCCCGGTTGGGGGCACGAGGCCGATGGTTGCAAACGGTCAGGTGCCACAACCCCCGCAGGCTAGGTGGTCAGGGATTACAGGGCCAGGGCCTGTGGCTGATGTTTTGCAACGCCAGGTCCATGGTCAACAAAGCCCCACTCATTCATGACCTTGTGTCAGAGGGGGAGCCGGACCTGGTGGGAATTGCGGAGACCTGGCTGGGCCACGAGGGAGGACTCCCCCTCGTTGAAATGTGCCCGCCAGGTTACCGCACTTTTCATCAGCCCCGGGCCCTAGGCAGGGGTGGAGGGGTAGCGGTTATTGTTAGGGAAGGTCTTGAGCTGAGAGAGACCATTGTGCCACAGACCACCGGCTGTGAGTCCCTCTCCGTGAAGTGGGGCCTAGGGAGGCAGTTGGGCTTGCTGGTTGTATACCTGGCTCCCCGCTATGTAACAGCAGCCCTGCCTGAGCTCCTTGAGGTGATCGCTACGATGGCAGTTGAGACCCCCAGACTAGTAGTCATGGGGGACTTTAACCTGCCATCGGTTGGCGAATCATCAGAGTAGCTCGGGAGTTCATGGCTTCCATGACGGCCATGGACCTGACCCAAGTAATTCAGGGTCCCACACACGAGGGTGGACATACGCCGGATCTAATCTTTGTCTCTGGCCAATGGAAGAGTGATCTGGGTATAGGGGATATAGTCATCACACCCCTGTCATGGTCAGATCACTCACTTCTCCGGCTCGACTTTCCAATCGCTACACCCCACCGCGGGGAGGCGGAACTTGAGTCACCTATATGGTTCCGCCCCAGGCTCCTGATGCACCCTGATAGGTTCCAGACGGCGCTTGGGCCACTTCCTGTGTCCCTGACCCACGGCCTGATGGAGGACCTCGTGGCCGCATGGAATACTGCGGCCACAGGAGCCTTGGATTGGGTCGCGCCCTTGCGGCCTCTCTTGCGGCGACAAACCACCCTGGCTCCTTGGTTTACCGAGGAGCTAAGGGTGATGAAGCGCCACAAGAGATGCCTAGAGAGGAGATGGAGATCCACTCGGTCTGAATCTGACCGAACACAGGTGAGAGCCCATTTACGGACTTACCTTGTGGCACTGAGAGTGGCCAAACGTCATCATTGTGCCACTCTCATCGCATCCGCAGATAACCGCCCTGCCGCCCTGTTTAGGGTGACCCGCTCCCTCCTTCAACAGAGGGTGCGGGAAGCCCCTTTACAGGGTAGAGCAGAGGAATTTGGGATTTATCTGCAGGATAAAATCGCTCAGATTCAGAGCGAGTTAGTCCTCATCGATAGTGGCCCAGTGGGATGCCCCGAGGCAGATCTTGAGACAGTTTTGTGGGAAGAGTTTGACTCTGTTACTTCCGAAGATATGGACAGGTTACGTGGGCGACTGCGAGCCACCACACGTTTATTGGACCCGTGTCCCTCCTGGCTTGTACTGGCATCCTGGGAGGTTACACGAGGCTGGCTCCAGGAGGTTGTCAATGCTTCTCTTAGTGAGGGTTTCTTGCCTGCCTGCCTTAAAGAGGCGATGGTGAGACCCCTCCTGAAGAAGCCCTCTCTGGACCCAGCATTGTTGGTTAATTACCGTCCGGTCTCCAACCTTCACTTTTTGGCGAAGGTTGTAGAGAGTGTGGTGGCACAACAGTTTCCCTGTCACCTGGAGGAAGTTGATTATCTGGACCCACGCCAGTCCGGCTTCCGGCCTGGGCACAGCACCGAGACGGCATTGGTCGCGTTGGTGGATGATCTCTGGAGGGCCAGAGATGGGGGTTGTTCCTCCATCCTGGTCCTATTAGACCTCTCAGTGGCTTTTGATACCATCGACCATGGTATCCTATTGCATCGGCTGGAGGGGCTGGGGGTGAGGGGCACCGTTTTACTGTGGTTCTCCTCCTACCTCTCCGGTCGATCGCAATTTGTGTTGGCAGGAGAGCAGAGGTCGACCTCGAGAGCCCTCACTTGTGGGGTGCCTCAGGGGTCGGTCCTCTCGTCTCTCCTGTTCAACACATATATGAAGCCGCTGGGCGAGATCATCCGTGGTTTTGGGGTAGAGTACCACCTCTACGCTGATGACACGCAGCTGTATATATCTACCCCAAACCACCCCAACGATGCCGTAGCGGTGATGTGCCAGTGCCTGGAAGCCGTGCGGGCCTGGATGGGAAGTAACAGACTCAGACTCAACCCGTCCAAGACCGAGTGGCTGTGGTTCCCGGCATCCCGGTACAACCAGTTGACTCCATCACTGGCCATAGGGGACGAACACCTCACCCCTGTGGATGGGGCACGCAACTTGGGCGTCCTCCTGGATACCCGGCTGTCCATGGAAGATCAAGTGACAGCCGTGGCCAGGAGGGCATTCTACCAGGTTTGCCTGGTATGCCAGTTGCGTCCTCTACTGGATCGGCATGCCCTTTGCACAGTCACTCATGCCCTCGTGACATCCCGACTGGACTACTGCAATTCTCTCTACATGGGGCTCCTCTTGAGGTGCACCCGAAGACTTCAGCTTGTCCAGAATGCAGCCGCGCGAGCAATTATGGGAACCTCGAGGTTTACCCATGTAACACCGCTCTTGCGCGAGCTGCATTGGCTGCCTGCCGTCTTTCGGGTGCGCTTCAAGGTGTTAGTTATCATCTTTAAAGCGCTCCATGGCACGGGACCTAGCTATCTGCGGGATCGGATTCTGCCCCATACATCCCTGCGGCCGATCCGCTCCCACAGAGAGGGACTTCTCCGGGTGCCGTCCACTAGGCAATGCCAGCGGGCGACGCCCAGGGGAAGGGCCTTCTCTGTGGCGGGCCCAGCCCTCTGGAACAACCTTCCCCCCGAAATTAGAACAACCACGGACCTCCGCTCCTTCCGTCAAAAATTGAAAACACACTTTTTCTGCTTGGCCGGCCTAGGTTAGTCTTCCGTTTTAACTGGGTTTTTTAGGGGGTATAGTTTAGTTTTAGCATAGAGGATTTTTAGCGCAGGGATAATTCGTTTAATTCTTATTTTTACTATTTATATATTTTGTATTTGCTTTTTAATCTCCCTGTGCACCACTCCGAGTCCCTTTGGGGAGAGGAGGCGGTTTATAAATAAAATAATAATAATTATTATTATTATTAGGGCGGCACACAGGCATTATTAAAACCATAACAAAAGACAATATACACTATTAAAAACATATTAAATTAAATTAAAACCCGTGCTAAAAACCCATTTAAAACCCTGAAAATTAAAATTTATACATAGAGTCAGAAACGGGGGGCTACGCTAGGCCGGCTTGTTGGAATAGATACGTCTTAAGACGTTGGCGGAAGGGGCGGAGGTCCAAGGTAGTGCGAAGGTCAGGGGGTAGGTCGTTCCAGAGGGCCGGGCCCGCCACAGAGCTGTGAAACGGATCTGCGAGATGAAAACTTATCAAACAGATCCAACCTAGAAATAAGAAATTTCCTGACAGAACAATTAGAGAAATGGGATGCCTTCAGAAATTGTGGGTTATACCATCACTGCAGGTTTTTAAATTTTAAATGTGCATAATAGTATAGAGTCTCATCTCGTGCTTCAGCAGGGGTTGGACTAGAGGACCTCTAAGTCCCTTCCAACTGTTATTCTTTATAAATCTCTCCACTCAGTCTTACCAAGAGACTGGTGATAAGCAATAATTGGAAATGTACATCAGGTGGTCTTCTGACAGCAAAATCTCATCTTATTGCCTAGTATCAAGGGGAATATGACTTGGAAAAAGCTTCCTTTCCCACTATAACATGCAAGAAGAGGCGAGGACTGGCTGGGAGGGGAGGGGTGAGGAGAAGCCAGGCAAGGTGCCCCTCCATGTGAGTGACATCTAGTTGGCCATGCCCACCTGGTCACATGACCACACCCACCTAGTCACGCTTACCTGGTCACATGGCTGCCAAGTGATGCTCACAAAACAAAGCCACCCCCACAAAATAAGCCACCCCCACAGAACCGGGAGCAAAACAATTTGTAACCCACCCCTGGTCTGAGGATGGGTCATACAAGAGCATTCATATTTTTATACCGCCTCTGCAAAGTGCAGGGAGAGATAATATGCCAGGAGAATCCAGTTAGGTATTTTCTGAATTTTTGATACACTGAATCCAAATGATTTGCCATCACTGCTCTAGTCCCATCTTGGGCACAATGCCAGCTGGGTGACTTCTTCTTGATGACCCTTGTAACTTCAGGAATTTGTCCGAACAATTGCCTAATTGTCAAAACTAAAGTAAAGGCAAATAGAAAAAAAAGTTGGAATTTAAACATCTTAATAGTAGATAACTTATGCACAGATAGTTGATGCATGCAAAGATCTATGTACTGGAGCTAATTTATTTAGAATTTAATGTTTTGGTAATAATCTTTCTTAATGGAAAAATCAATGTATTTTTTTTTCTTTTAAGAGCCCGAAAAACCACAGAAACTGACAGTTTTCAATGTGTCTTCACATTCCTTTTCTGTGCACTGGAGGCTACCAAATGGATATGTAGAACGGTTTTATGTGCAGCTTGCACCTTCTCATGGCTTTGTTTCTCTCCAAGATATGGGAAGTGGGGAGTATCAGGTATGTGAGGGCTTTTGTTTATAGTACTGTAGATCAAATTTGTTTATAAGCTGCACAAACAGCACAATTGGCATAGCGTGACATTCTATCTTGTGGCTTTTAAGCTGGGTTGGGAATGCAAAAAGTACATGTACCAAAATTTATGAGAGCAGATTTCAACATGTATTCTTTGTTGCCTTAACAACAGTGATGATACTTTTACAAAGTCTACCTCAGACCTCTAGCTACTCATTTAAGTGTTCATGAATATTTTAACAAAGGCAGGGCTGAGCTATTGAGTAATACAAGTTCATTAATTGTGTACTTGCCAGGGAGATCTAGACTTAAATCATTAATGCAGGCAACGTTTCTCTCATAAGCCATCACAAAGTTTTAAGAGCACCATTTGATTGCAGTATTTGGATATATATATATATATATAAATGCATACATACATACAAACCATGATTTTTCATGTTTTCTTGCTTCTGGTTATTATTGGAACTACAAAGGCACAGGTATTTCATATGAATATTGAATGTTGATTGTTGTAGATTATATTTCAGTGACAATGATAGTATGTTTCCTTAGGTCATCCCAGGATATCTTGGTTGATATGAACAGTCTAATTAGTTCTGTTACTTAAACTGCAAAATCCTACAAATAAAGAGGGCCATTGAAACGAACTATTAACTGAAGGATCCTACTGCTTTTAAAACATTTTTGAATAGACAACTTATACCTAAGAGTAATGTATGATTTTTTTTAAAAAAATGTTACGAATGCTAGCGATGTGAATGTATTATTGATTTATTTGTTTTTGTTTAAATTGAGAGATGCCATTCTAAATCTTAATTTCACCTTCTAGGCTGAAATTTCGAATACCACTCCTGGGACAATATATAATGTGACTGTTTCTTCAGTTTTCTCTTCAGTGTATAGTTTACCTGTCAGCAGAACAGTGACAACTAATGTAACTAGTGAGTTTATGGCAAAATTGCATTTGAGTGTTTTATTAAAATGTCTGAAAAATATGTATCTAATTTTCTGTTTTACCAACTGAAATTGTTCACAGTACTTGTTCTAAAGTAATTGGAAAAAGATTTATTTTAAAGAAGTGATTCCAGAGTTGCATAGTTGAAGAGAAAATTACCTTTTGAAAAATACCATGATTTAAAACACACTTGCCAAAATATGAGTATTCAAAAATGTCTTGGCAAACTCTACCATACAATTTTAGGTAGAGAACCCTACTGCATACAGATGCGTCAATAATGAGCTTTAAAAACTAAACTGGCACCAGAAGCTGTTTGTCTGTGAATATTGCAGCATTCCATTAAAATTCTTAGAGGAAGAATGTACTTGATGTTCCAAAAGGCAATTTATTATCTTTCATGAAGTTAAAAAAGCCAACTTCATATTTGCTGCTCTTTGATGTTTAAAAACTGGCAAAGTTTGTCCTTATTCTCCAGTAGCTAAAGAATATCTAGTTTAATGTAAAAATGTGTAATTTATACAGATCCAGGACCTCCTGTTTTCCTTGCTGGGGAAAAAGTTGGATCTGCAGGAATTCTCCTTTCGTGGAATACACCACATTTCCCAAATGGGAGAATTATATCCTACATTGTTAAATATAAAGAAGTTTGTCCATGGATGCAAAATATTTACACCCAAGTTACAACAAAACCAGATAGTTTGGAAGTTCTACTAACCAACCTTAACCCAGGAACAACTTATGAAATTCAGGTAAATTTATATTTTACTATTTATAAAATATAATTTAAAATGAAGTATTTTACTTTTTGAAATTTGTAAGCATCAAAGCGTTTTTTTAAATATAGACATGCCACACATTTAAATTATAATTAATGTAAATCTAACTGCGCAGGCATGTAATTTCACCTCAGTTTAACTTCAGTTGTGCTCTCTAGTGGAAGACTTTGCATTTAATCATTTAATACAGTGAGAAAGTATGTTAATTTCCAGAGCTGATAGTATTCCTATGCATTTTAATAAGCTATCCCTTCCCTTCCTTTCCCTTCTCTGTTTTTGCCCCGGTGCATTTTATTTGATAAGAATAGTATATTTCTCATACTTCTGAGGAAAATCACAGATGTTCATTTTTTATATAATGCAAAAGTTTAAAAAGACAAGAATAATAGCATTCCTGAAAGTTCCAGTCTAACACAGTCTAAAAAAATGCCAAATCGCAAAATTCCGATAAATTGTTCAAGACAAAGACAAAGATTAGTTTGAGAAGGATAACATTATAGGACAATTTTAGGATAGTTCGGGTTATATTTCAGTATATTCATATTGCAATTCTGCATCAAAAGTCTCTCTATATAAAATGTACTAAATCAGTTATATTTAAGTGCAATTTGTTGAACAACTATTGAATATGTCACAACTGTTCAAGCGATATCTCAAATTGAGCAATTCCCATAATGACAAGGTATGGATCTTTATCACACACATTTTAATTTCATTGAGGAAAAAAAGGAATCATTCATACCATGCATATCACTTAATAAAGAACTTGTGGAGAACATTCAAATGACTTCCATCTTATATTTTTATTGGGTACTTTTTCCTCACAGAAGCATATGTGAATTTGGTTGTTTGCATGAATATTATTTGTTTCACTTAAAATGCAATCTTAGTTCTCACTGATTTTGTTCTCTTGCAGGTTGCTGCTGAAAATAGTGCTGGCGTTGGAATATTTAGTGAGCCATTTCTCTTTCAAACTGCAGAAAGTGGTAACTTGGTTTATAACATCTCTTCATAATCTTGTCACGCTACATAAAAGTGATATATGCTTGGATCTGAAGAGTCAAGTTGTGCTGAATCACATGTTATTATGAGAACATTATTTTTGTTTTTAAATTAAAAGTTAAGTTTATTGCATATTCAATATGTGGAGAGAAACTTGCATTACATAAATTCAGTCAAATACACTTAAAGGTCAATCCTTTTAATTTATACACTGTTGAAAACTTGTTACAATTTAATAATACAATGCTAAATTTATCTTCAGATTTAAGCTTATTCTGTAAATGCAGATTTTGTTATTTGTTAACTTTCAGTATGACAGGTTCACTGAAATGACAAACTTTCAACAAATATTCCTGAAGAAATTGGATAAAACGTTGACAATTTAACAGCTGATTTTAAAAAATGACAAATATTTTATTCATATTTAAGGAAGTGTATCCAAATGTATACCATTGTTTACATTTAAATAGTTATATATAACCAATGATCTTTTCAATTCTAATTCTAAAATACACAATAATTATATATTACATAGTTTGCTGTAGATAAAATTTTTGCAGAATTTGAAAATCTTGTTCTGTCCAGGGACTAAGGAAATCTGTCGTTTATGTTCGCCATCCTAGAATTACAGCAGTGTATGAGTTCATGAGTTGTAATGCAGTAGTAGTTACAGAATACTGTTTTTAATAGACTCTATTTTAAATAAGTCATTCTTTCGTTCTTTCTTTTTTATTTTGCTGCTCCTTTCCAAGCACCTGGTAAAGTGGTAAATCTCACAGTTGAAGCTTTCAACCACTCAGCTGTAAATCTGATTTGGTTCTTGCCACAACAGCCAAATGGGAAAATAACTAGTTTCAAAATTAGTGTAAAGCATGCAAGAAGTGGAATAATAGTGAAGGATGTCTCTGTTAAAGTGGAAGACCTTTTATCTGGCAGATTACCAGAATGCAATGTGAGTATGTAAAAACATGTTGGTTATAGGTAAAAATAAAAGTTGATTCTTCAGGACTGTCCATGTTTCAGTTCAAAATTCACAGTAAAACAATTTAAGATATCAAAACAATAAAAATACCCAATAAAAATTGTTTTTATTTCAATGTTTGTCTTCACAGGATAACAGTGAATCATTTTTATGGAGTACTACCACTCCTTCAACTACATCTAGCAAAACCACTACGTTTACCTCAAGTACAGTCGCTCCCAAGGCAATGAGTTCAGTCTGGAATGAACCTGTCAGTTTTGTCGTGACAAATCTTCGGCCATACACAACTTACCTTTTTGAAGTTTCAGCAGTAACCACTGAAGCAGGTTATATTGACAGTGCAATCGTCAGGACACCAGAATCAGGTATATTTATATTTATTCAATTTATACCCCGCCCTTCTCCAAACGGACCCAGGGCGGCGCACAGGAATGTATTCTTTCTTTTCTTTTTTCTTTTTATTAGATTTATATCCCGCCCTTCTCCAAAAGGACCCAGGGCAGCGCACAGGAATTTAAAATAACATACAAAATCGTAATACAAAATGTAAAAACCCATTAAATACCTGTTCTGCGCTAAAAAACAATTAAAATCCCCGAAATAAAACTAAACTAGTCCCAGCGGAGGTTATGTTAGGCCGGCTTGATGGAAGAGGTGTGTTTTTAAACACTGGCGGAAGAGGCGGAGGTCGGTGATGATACGAAGTTCTGGGGGTAGATCATTCCACAGGGCAGGGCCCGCCACAGAGAAGGCCCTTCCCCTGGGTGTCGCCATTGTCCGGCCGACGGCACCCTGAGAAGGCCCTCTCTGTGGGAGCGTATCGGTCTAAGGGATGTATGTATGGGGCAGGAGACGGTCTCGCATATAACTAGGTCCCGAGCCACGGAGCGCTTTGAAGATGGTCGTCAAAACCTTGAAGCGCACCCGAAAGACCACAGGAAGCCAGTGCAGCTCACGCAGGATCGGTGTTATATGGGAGTGCCTCGAAGCTCCCGTAATCACCCGCGCGGCTGCATTCTGAACTAACTGTAGCTTTCGAGTGCACCTCAAGGGAAGCCCCATGTAGAGAGCATTGCAGTAGTCGAGTCGGGATGTAATGAGTTCTTGAGTGACTGTGCGAAGGGCAGCCCGGTCCAGTAAGGGGCGCAATTGGCGCATCAGGCGTACCTGATGAAACGCCCCCCTGGCCACGGCCGCCACATGGTCCTCCATGGACAGATCAGGGGTCTCCAACCTTTGCAACTTTAAGTCTGAAGGACTTCAGCTCCCAGACTTCTCCAGCCAGCTTTGCTGGCTGGAGAAGTCTGGGAGCTGAAGTCCTTCAGACTTAAAGTTGCAAAAGTTGGAGACCTCTGCTTCAGGTAACAAAGTTATGAAGGGAACTCAACACAGACAGCATTTGCATTTGGCAAAGCTTGAATAACTGTCTTTCAGAATGTATCATAGGACGAGTTATCTTCCAGAAATATACTTTTGGGTATGTTTCTTTCTGTCCTTATATAAGGAATGGATCAAATTTTATTCTTCTGTTGTCCCAGGACTTAAGAGAATAAAGGATCTGTCCTACAGAGAAATGCTGCAAGGAGAAGGTATAGGTCAGTGGTGGAGAACCTATGGCACGCGTGCCACAGATGGCATCCGGAGCCATTCAGCAAGGCGCGCGAGTCGTTGCCCTGTCAGCTGATTCAGCCATTTTTAAAGCCATTTTTCACCCTCCAGGGGGGCTGTTTTCGCCCTCCCCAGGCTCCTATAAAGCCTCTGGAGCCTGGGGAGGGCGAAAAAAGTATGTAAAAATGTGGGGGGGAGGGAGCACTTATCATGCATGCATGCACACTAGGGGGGGGCGCATTGCATTATGGGTGTGGCACGCCGGCGCACAACCCCCCTGCGCTCCCCCCTCTTACGGCACGCGAGCCTAAAAAGATTCGCCATCGCTGGTATAGGTGTCAGGGGGAAATTTGAATGAAAATTGTGGTTGGTTCAGTGTAGGTATTTGCATTTTATTTAATCATATAAGACACATGTGGTGAATCATCTGAAGCATATTGAAATAAAAATATCTTTTTTTGCAATGTAAATTTAATTATATTGAAGTTTTAAAATCTGCATGATATACATTAGCTTATCGACCTGTGATGTCAAACCTATAGCACACATGCCAGAGGTGGCATACAGAGCCCTCTCTGTGGCATGCGCACCATTGCCAGCTGCTCTTCTGGTTTCCGGCATGTTCATGCGTGCCGGCCAGTTGGTTTTTGTGTGTGCCGGAGTGCCGGAAACCTGAAGATCAGCATGTGTACTTTTCTAGACCAATGAGTAGGTTTCTTAGCTCCCTCTGAGTCTTTACAGGCAGTTTCTCAAGCCCATACCTTAAAGGGAAGGGGCCATATGAAGTACAAATTAGTATTTAAAATTATCAATATCCAAAACAGTAAACTAATTAATTAAATAAAGTTATAGCAGAATATTTTATTGCTTATGTATATTATATATATTATATATATATATGTTAAATTTCTTTAAGGGATGATTAATAATAATTAATTAAGAGACCAGGATGGATCCATTTCGGGTTCCTTAGCCCTCGTCAGCTGGCCATACTTCCCTACAGGGATTTGAACTGGTGCTCTCCAGCATTCGAAGCAGGCTTCTCTATGCCTTGAGCTAACCAGTTTCCCTGATTACATCATCCTTTCTACAGGACTTTATTGATGAAGTGGATATTTTGTTACAGCTTCCTGTTAGGCTGTATTATATTATATTATACTTTGATTTCAAGAGACAAACAATGGAGAGAAAGGAAATTTGTAATGAGAAAAAGTAGTCTGTGTAACAGAATATTCTGTCTTAATTTCAGTTCCAATTTCAAATCCAATCTGATTAGGATTTGTACATTTCCCTAATCTCCACTGTCTTTTCAGGTCATATTGCCCATATTTTCAGAAAGATCCATTTCTCTAAAACAGATGGAAAGACAATGCTTTACAATGCTACTAAAGCACCCATTTTCTTCTAGTTCAGGAAGTACAAATGGGCTAGATGCATCATGCGCAGGCCAAGCCCACCCTCATTCCACAAAGGCAAAAAAACATTGTGATACGTCACATGATGTCACATGACACGATCAAGTTTGACACCCATGCTCTAGTTTAAGCTAATATTGGCTTAGTTTCCTTAATTGAAGAAAGAAATAATGAAATCCTTCATAAATATGGGACAACTCAGAATACTTTTATATAGAAGTAACCAATTTTACTTTCCATCTATTCAAGTCAAAATGCTTAGTAACTCAATCTATATATATATAAATAAAAATGTAACAAGAGTTTGCTCAAAACCGCTAATCTCTGAAAGTACTGCACCGATCGCTTCCAAATTTTCACACAACTTTCCTTTCAAGTATGGCACCAATGATATATATATAGATTGTGTAGATGTCACACCTGTGCCAGGTACACACAACAGAAATGTAAAAAGGGCAGGTACATAGATACAGAGAGAGCAGTGGGCCACAGGTATTATATCATCCTTTATGACATAAAATACTCTGTCCATAAGATAGGTAGGTAGGTAGGCAGCTATAGGGATAGGGAGAGGGAGGGAGAAATGCAGTAAGTAGGTAGGTAGGTAGGTAGGTAGGTAGGTAGAGGGATAGAGAGGGAGAAATACAGTAGGTAGGTAGGTAGGTAGGTAGGTAGGTAGGTAGGTAGGTAGAGGGAGAGAGGGAGAAATACAGTAAGGTAGGTTGGGGGTTATATGGTGGTAGTGTGTATGTGTTTGTGTGTGCAGGTGTAGATCTACACACAGATTGGTTGGCCATTTAACCAGAGTGGGCCATAGCAACACGTGGCCGGGAACGGCTAGTCACAAATAAAAATGCAGCAACTATATGTTAAATAAGTGAGTATTCGCCATTTTAATATCCAGCTCTTCTCTAAAGATAGCAGAGGACTTGCAAATTTGTTGATAATGTTCCTTAGGTAAGAAGTGTTTTTTGATATAACTGCTGGACTTCATTCTCCATTCCAAGGATAACTTTTTTTATAACAACATAGATGATGCCCTTATATTTGGCAAGATTTCTAAAGAATGATAAATAATCTTTAGAAAGCAGAGATCAGATTTTGCACGGGCAAGATTTATTACTATCCATTAACAGCTGTTCTCATTTTGGCAGTTAGTAGAATACAAAATATTTGTCCTTTTTATGACCACCAGTACCTTTGAATAATGTCATGTTTGACCTAATCTTCATTACAGTTCGAGCAGCTGAAGCATTTTGTCAGCTGTGTAGAAATAGCAAGAGGTTAGGGATATCACTAACAAAGTTAAATGTTGACGGAAATATTCAAGGCAGTTTAAATACATAACCAAGATTATTTTTAGAAAGTGATGTGTAAAGTTTGGCTTTCAGTTTTTTTTTTTTTTTGAGGCTTCTAATAATACATTTTATAATCAAACATATATTGGCCATTAAAAATAGATAGATAGTGTAATTTTGTCTGCCTTATTTGAACAGAGTGCCCTCAATTTGGCTTGAAGGCTTAAAGTCCATGTATTTGAGGGGGGAAATGTTAATATTAACAATGAAACATGGGCATGCATACAAATTATGGAAAATTTACATAAGCTTTTTACTTAGAATGAAATAAAATTGTATGGAGCTTGCATCATTATTAAATGTATTTGATTATAATCAATTGATTTTAAAAAATCATGATGTGTTATCAAGTCATTTTTTATTCTTAGTGACCACGTCGATAACTTTTTCTCCAAGACAAATAATAATTTATTAATTTATATGCTGCCCAGCTCCCAATATCTCTAGGCAACTCACAACAAACAATAATAATAATAAATGATAATAATAATAAAATTTATTTATATCCCGCTCTCTCTCCCCGAAGGGACTCGAGGCGGGGCACAGGGAAATTAAAAAACAAATTACAACAAACAAAATACAAAGCTAAAATCAAACTAAACTGACCCTGCGCTAAAAACTTCTATAAATATATAACTATCCCTAAAAACCCCTTAATAATTTAAAATTAAAATTAAAATTACCCTAGGCCAGCCAAACGGAAGAAGTGAGTTTTTAATAGCTGTCGGAAGGAGCGAAGGTCCGTGGTTGTTCTGATTTCGGGGGGAAGGTCGTTCCAGAGGGTCGGGCCCGCCACAGAGAAGGCCCTTCCCCTGGGTGTCGGCCGCTGGCACAGCCTAGTGGACGCCACCCGGAGAAGTCCCTCTCCGTGGGAGCGAATCGGCCACAGGGATGTATGAGGCAGAATGCGATCCCGCAGATAGCTAGGTCCCGTGCCATGGAGCGCTTTAAAGATGGTAATTAACACCTTGAAGTGCACCCGAAAGACGACAGGCAGCCAGTGCAGCTTGCGCAGGAGCGGTGTTACATGGGAGAACCTAGAGGCTCCCATAACTGCCCGCGCGGCTGCATTCTGGACTAGCTGAAGCCTTCAGGTGCACCTCAAGGGGAGCCCCATGTAGAGAGCATTGCAGTAGTCCAGTCGGGATGTCACGAGGGCATGAGTGACTGTGCAAAGGGCACCCCGATCCAATAGGGGACGCAACTGGCGGACCAGGCGAACCTGGTAAAACGCCCTGCTGGCCACGGCTGTCACTTGATCTTCCATGGACAGCCGGGCATCAAGGAGGATGCCCAAGTTGCGTGCCCCATCCACAGGGGTAAGGTGATCATCCCCTATGGCCAGTGATGGAGTCAACTGGTTGTACCGGGATGCCGGAAACCACAGCCACTCGGTCTTGGACGGGTTGAGTCTGAGTCTGTTACTTCCCATCCAGGCCCGCACAGCTTCCAGGCACTGGCACATCACTGCTACGGCATCGTTGGGGTGGTTTGGGGTAGATATATACAGCTGTGTATCATCAGCGTAGAGGTGGTACTCTACCCCAAAACCACAGATGATCTCACCCAGCGGCTTCATATATGTGTTGAACAGGAGTGGCAAGAGGACCGTCCCCTGAGGCACCCCACAAATGAGGGGCCTAGAGGTCGACCTCTGCCCTCCTGTCAACACAAATTGCGATCGACCGGAGAGGTAGGAGGAGAACCACCGCAACACGGTGCCTCTCACCCCCAACCCCTCCAGCCGATGCAATAGGATACCATGGTCGATGGTATCAAAAGCCGCTGAGAGGTCTAATAGGACCAGGATGGAGGAACAACCCCCATCTCTGGCCCTCCAGAGATTATCTACCAATGCGACCAATGCCGTCTCAGTGCTGTGCCCGGGCCGGAAGCCGGACTGGCGCGGGTCTAGATAATCAACTTCCTCCAGATGACGGGGAAACTGTTGTGCCACCACACTCTCTACAACCTTCGCCAAAAAGCGAAGATTGGAGACCGGACGGTAATTCACCAATAATGCCGGGTCCAGAGAGGGCTTCTTGAGGAGGGGTCTCACCATTGCCTCTTTAAGGGAGGCCGGCAAGAACCCCTCACTCAGGGAAGCGTTGACCACCTCAAATTACAAATTACAAACAAATTACAAAAAAATGAAAAAGACAGATAGAATGAGTTGAATCGAAGAATGGGCACTTTGGGCAGATTGAAAAAGAATGATTGATCCAGCCCATTGCCTTTTTCATCTTACTGCCATAGTAAAGTATTTTGCAAAAAAACCCAAAACCCAACAACCAAAAGAACAGTCTTTTTTTCATATCCATAAAACCTCAGAAATTGCTTTCTTTATATCAATTCCTTAACTAGATAAACAAAAATCTGCCATTTTATATGTTGTCATATTAGGTATGCTCATTTTAATTTGAGTTCCACATGTGTTATAACTCTTGATGCGGATTGGCTATTGCATTGATTTGCTGGTAGTTTTACTATCAGGATGAAATGTAAAAACAATTACAATTCAGATTTTATGAAATAAATACTCCAATATGTATGGTGTTGTTGTTTTTTTTAGTTCCAGAAGATCCTCCTCAGAATCTTGTCACAGGAAATGTTACAGGAAAATCTTTCTCAATTTCATGGGAGCCACCAAACATTGTTACTGGAAAGTTTACTTACAAAGTGGAATTATATGGGCAAACTGGTAAATCAGTTAATTTGATTTTGTATTATTGTGTTCACATGTTTCATAATCTACTGTGTTTTGTCATTAATTGATTCATAAAACTATTAGAGCTATACAGTTGTAACATTTATTTATATGCCATCATTCTATTTCCTTTCAGGATAACTAACATTACCCAGAACTCAGATTAAGAAATAATGAGCAAAGATAGAAAAGCAAACATACTTAAATTTAATTTATACCAACACCATTATCTCTTCATATCTTTCTAGCCTTGCTAACCATTTTTATGTCCACTGTCATTTGTTCTTTAAACTTATGACTTTTTTCAGGATTTCATTAACTCCATCCAACCATTATCTTCTGCATTTTCATCTTCCTCTTGGTGCCTTCCTTCCTTCCTTCCTTCCTTCCTTCCTTCCTTCCTTCCTTCCTTCCTTCCTTCCTTCCTTCCTTCCCCATTTTTAACCCATAGTTTAAGGCTGTCAAACTCCCAGCCCGCGGAATGGGTGCGTCATGCACTGGCCATGGACACACCCAGTTTAGCGAAGGAGAAAAAAGTACCAATGTGTCACATGATGCTGCTGTGATACCGTGAGTTTGACACCCCTGTTTAAGGCAACAAAAATGTCTCCCTCAAATATTTAACATCTCTTGTTCCATGGGATCCTCAGGCCTAGACACATAACCAGCTCTTATGGGCCTTTTAGAATATCAAAAGGTGAGGAAAGATCAGGGGTGGGTTCCTGCCAGTTCTCACCTCTTCTATAGAAGAGGTTCCACAATCTCCAGGGCCGTTCAGAACCGGTTCCAGCCCCCTTCCCCCGCCCGTCCGCCCATCATCCAGAGGAAGAGCGAGAGGAGGAATTCTGGGAATTGAAGTCCACAAGTCTTAAAGCGGTCAAGTTTGAACACCTCTGGGGTTTTTTTTTCTCTAAAGGGTTAGGGGTGCGAGGGTCTTGCAACTGGACAGCTTTAAGACTTGCGTGCTTCAAATGCCAGATTTCCTGAGCCAACATTTTGGTTGCTAAGCAAGAGCGTTCTTAAGTGAGTTTCACCCCATTTTACAAGTTGGCCGCGCCCACCCAGTCACATGACTGCCAAGCCACTCCCACCCTGTCACATGGCCAGCAAGCCACTTCCACAAAGAAGGCCACACCTACAGAAGAGGTGCTAAAAAATGTTGAAACTCACCACTGGGAAAGATGATCCCTCAAACAGCCTAGTGCCATGCCATGAAGGGCTTATTGTCTTAATCTTACAAACCATGATAATCACCAGATGAGTCATAAGTATATGCTACCCATTGTTATTTTGATCAATCAATGTGCTCACCTAACATTTTTACTAAGGTAGAGAAACTGTAAATTTACTGTCTTTAATCTAGTTGATTTAACATATGCAACAATACCCTGTTAACTGAAAGGGTAGTACTGATCTATTTTGCTAGTATACCAAAATTTCAGGTAAAACCTAGATTTACCTTAAACTGGCTTACTCTAGTTAGTGCATGGTCAGATCTTTAATCTAATAATTAACTTGCAAGCCAACATAGTATTGTCAATTAAATTATATGCATAATTATATGTATACTGACATAATTAAGCATGTGGTAACATTTAATTGAGTATTAAATACCTGGAAGTATAGGCATTTTCCAAAACCTGGATTAAACAACTAATAGGATACACCTGTATTGTTATTGTCTTTTACCTTTTTACCAAGTGTCATAAAAATATTCATTAACATGAAATTGACATACGTGATCAGTTTATAATACTTGCTTGTTTCAGTTGTCTTTAACATAATCAGGAACAAAATTCTTTTAAAATAATTTCAAAGAGTTTAACTGTCTGGTATTTTGTTTTTAATGATTATTTCAGTTCGTATTTTGGATAACAACACAAAAGATCTCAAATTTACATTTAATAATCTGATACCGTTTACATTATATGATGTGTTTGTTGCTGCTGAAACAAGTGCTGGAGTGGGGCCAAAGTCTAACATAACAGTTTTCACACCTGCAGGAGGTAAGCTGTATATGTCACACACATATATATATATATATATATATATTCAATCTTGATGAAACATTGCAAAGACAATCTCATTCTTACACGGAAAAACACCCAAATACAACAAGACCAGCATGCATATATACACATACATACATACATACATACATACATACATACATACATACATACATAATTTTAATACATAATTTTAACACATTATATTCACATCTTAATTGGACAGATAGTGTTGGCAAATGCAGCCCAAGGAAGTTGTGGCTGTGTATTTGTGTGCAGCTCTAAATGTTGAGTAACACTGGATCAATTTCTTGCTTCCAGGAACAATGGAATAAATGATAATGATATAAATAAGAACGAGTCTTCCATTAGTCTCATGGCATTCTTTAGCCATTGAAATAGTACATAAAATTCAGCAGGTTCTCTGACAATATTTTGAAGGGTTTATTATTGTTGTTGAAAGATGAATTAAACAATCTTAGTTTTATTTGGTCCCAATTGTTGGGCCAGCACAACTATTTGGCCACTAGATGGCAGTAAGTGATTACAAGAAAAGTTTGTTTGGTAAAGCTGATTGTTACAGATTCTTTTAACTGAATGCCTACATTTTCACTTCAAAAGCAAGATGTGTATTAATTGTTTCTAGGATGTTCTTTCCATGCACTTTCCCCTAACTCCAGTTCTTTTACAATAAATGGAATCCTGAAGATAGCCTCTGCTATACAACTTCCAGAGGATATATCTCAATTGCAAAATTGTACCTACAGGTGCACAGCTAGACCAGTGTTTCTCAACCTTTCTCAACCTTGGCGACTTTAAGTCCTGTGGACTTCAACTCCCAGAATCCCCCAGCCAGCTATGCTATGCTATGCTGGCTGGGGGATTCTGGGAGTTGAAGTCCACAGGACTTAAAGTCGCCAAGGTTGAGAAACACTGAGCTAGACTACTCTCAAGAGCAGTTCTCACTTGGGAGAGGGCTTTAGGGAGATGTGGTATTTCAGGCAATATCCCTTGGGCAGAATGGGCTGTTATGGGAGAATGAATGAGGTCAACAGATTGGAAATTCATCAGTCCTAACTAGATTTTTTTAAAAAAGAAATGATGGGAACCATAATCAGTAGATTAGCAATACCTGCTTAAGCTTGGAAACTAAGCTTGGAGAATGTCAGCAGTGTGGGCTAGAAGAAAATAGCAAATTCCCATTGTGTTCTTGGCAAGACTACAGACATTTGCGGTACCCGTCAGAATAATGTAACTTCAACTAAATGTTACTTTTTAGATAGTATTAATTTTAAGATTAAACATTTTCTAATGACTGCTATTTTGTAATTTTACTATATATATTACATTTCAGTTCCAGGACCTGTATTTGATTTGCATGTAGTAGAGGAAGCAGCAAGCTTTATAAGAATTGCTTGGAAAAAACCACAGCAACCAAATGGATTAATCACTCAGTACCGAGTAAAAGTTTTCCAAGAGGAAACAGAAGAGATCCTTGAAGATACAATTCTGACAGAAAAAATCAAGGTACTTTAATCCTAATTCATGCTTGCCTACATTTAATATTTTCACGTTATTCCTTGCCTACATTCCTATTGCTAAGGTTAAGAAATGGAAAGTTGTTTCTTTCTTCTCTTTCTGTGTTTAGCATTTTACTGAATCTGGGGATCCAGATAAGATAGAAGAATATACATTATCTTCTTCACTGAATAAAATAAAAACAATGACCAGTTTATATGAAGGTTCAGCTGAAATGCTCCCAAGAGTACATGAATTTTCTCCAGTAAAATATACTAGTATTCCTGTTGATAATTTCCTAACTGTAAATGAGGATGCAGAATTATATTTAAATTCTGGTAAGTAGGAAAAAAAGCTGTTTTCTATAGCTATATTCATTGTTCAGATCATGGCTATTACAGGAAGTATCTTTAGCAAAGAGTTCAGTCATATGATTAGTGGGCATTTGCTGATGTCACATTCAGCAAATGGGAAAATGCCACACAAGCAGAGCTTAGCAGTAGCCCCTTGTCACCCAGTTGACCTCTCTCCCAGAGAAAGAAGATGCCAGACCCATTGCACAAGCTGCATAGACAATCAGTTGTTACAGTTGCCAAAGCAGGTGTGATCGGAAGAGATTAACATATCTCCATGTCCCATGCAGACCTTTAATTTCCCCCCACCCCCAACAGTTTTTGACTAATAGGCTTTCAAATGTCACTGAAGGTAAATAGGTCAAAAAGTTACAGCTCAGCAACATGGGGTTACCAACAGGTGGAGATGACCCTTTGACACAGTGATGCCATTAGTATATTCACTTACACAGCATTATCAAAGGAGCATTTTTGTGACTAAACACAGATATTTATGACCCATTAAATAAAGTTTGGATGACAGATACAGGTTTAAAAAGGTCTGAAAATGTGAAAGGAAGCCACTAAATGTAAAAGAAGGATGATGGTCCTATTTTTATTACTTTGAATGGCAATTGTAAATAAAATAGTGCTGGAAAGTTATTTCCACAATTCTTAGCTATTATTTATGTCTTTCAGTTACTGTTCAAAAACATATGTTTCATTTCCAGTATGCCAAGATTACTTTTCTTTTTTGCACTGATGCAAACATGCTTCAGAAATGAAAGCAATCAATGTTTGTCCACTTAGTATGCAAGTTTATTTTGCAATAGCATCCATTGAATCCAGTACGATTTCTTCTTCATTAAGCACACATAAAAACACTATTCCTGTTTCTTATTCTTTGCTGTGCATGATAACCAATTTTGCAATTATTTTACTAGTGACAATTTAACATAAACATGCAAAAACTGCAATCTTATACCATTTTTGTAGAAATAATATCCTCTAAGCTAGTCCTAAGTTAGAAATGCATATGCCTGATTTTAGTTTTTTAAAAATATAAAACATTTGATACCATCAATCTTTCAGTTGAGCAGCTGTCATATCGTGTAAATGCACTCCAGCCTTTCACTAAATATGCAATTGCTGTGTCTGCTTTTACCATCATTGGAGAAGGACCACCAGCTATTCTCATTTCTAAGACAAGTGAACAAGGTAACATTTTTATAACAGAAATATTATCATGTTGGCAGTGTTTAGTTTTTTCCCCAATTTTTATAAATTTAAATTTCTAAATTAATTATTCTTTTTTGTAGTTCCAAGTTCTGTGGAAAATATAGATTATAAAAATATTAGTTCATCTTCAATTTTGCTCTTTTGGGATAAACCATTAAATCCCAATGGAAAAATCACACATTACACAGTTTATGCAATGGAGGTGGATTCAAGGAAAGCATTTCAACTGACTACATCAGAAAAACACATACTAATTACAGGTGGGATGGCTTTTTATATATAAAGAAAGAAAGACCGAGAGAAGGAAGGAAGAAGTGAGAGTGAGTTAATGAATGAATGTTGAGAAATATGTTTAAAATAGAATTCTGCAGAAGTTAATTATGTCAGCTTGTGCCATGACTGTACTTTATCCTTAAAAACAGATAATTTTTGTCTCTATTTGTATTTCCCCCCACATTTGTTCTTTTTTTTCTAATTGTAATAGATGATTAAAAAGAATTTAATGAAATAAAATTATAGTGAATACATTCATTATTATCATTATATTATTGTTCTTAACATTACAAATTAAATAAAAAAGCATCAATGCAATTCAAAGTATGAAAATTTTTAAAAAAATAACAAGCTAATGTGAATAGGGAAAAAGAAGAAAAATGTTACAATGCTTTGTTCATACTACATTATTACAATGATTGCATAATAAGCGTAATCTTTATTGTCATTGTGATTGTTTACAATGAAATGGGTTAATAAAAAGAATAATAATTAAAGAAGTGCCACTTCAAAGGCTGAGAGTTGACAATTTTTGTTAAGCCACTCTTTGCATCTGGTAGGTCAAATATGGACAGGGCCAAATTTAGATAAAAGGAGCCAAATATATAATATCATTTAATAGCCCATCACTGAACCTTACTTCAATGCAATAAGAATATACAACAAGGAAAGAGCTATCTATGGAAATGATCATGCTTCTCCTTGTTCCTCCAAGAGTGGTTTGCATTGATGGCAGGAGAGGAGAACAGCTCAAGGCCTGTCCCCTGGGTTATGGGGTTTCTCAGGTCTCATTACTCTTTCCGTTCTCTTAAATATCTTTGTACGAAACTTTTGGGTGTAACAAGTCAGTGGCACTGGAGTCAAGTTGCTGATTAGCCCTAGTTTGGCCAATGTATGCTGTCGAGGTTGTGTCTTGATATTTGAAGGCCATGGGGCCCTGTTTGGGGAAGAACAGGCTTCAGTTCAACCGGAGTAAGAGAGAGTGGCTCTTGGATTTGGTGATTTTTCCACCTTTACATGTTTCTAGATGTAACTCTACTGCCCCAGACATAAACCAGGGTGCAATTTGTGGATCCTCGGGGCTTTTGTTCAAAGAGCAGGTTGATAGCCATGGCCAGGAGGGCTTTTGCCCAAATCTTTGTTGGGTAACAATTGGGCCCTTTCCTGGACCAGACATTTTTCAGTCACTTATGCTTTTTTATTCTTTTGGGTTTTAAAATATATTTTATTCATTATATCTTGTTATTATTTGGAATTTTTTTAAATTAGGTTAGGGTCACATATAAGATGGATAGCTATATAAATCTAATAAATATATTACACATTCAAAATAAAGACAATAACCAAACTTTTAAAAATTTATTGAGATATAAATATTTGAAGTGTAAAATATTGTACAGATTTCAATGTAATATTACCAACCAGAAAATAGTTATGTATTTCAGCTTCCCATATATTTGGACTAGTCAGATTGTTATACTGACAATACAAATATAGGTAAAGATCCTTGATAATTAAAAAAAATTCTCAGTATTGTAAACTTATAACAATGTTTATGCTTGATCCCTGCCACTGAACATCCTGAATATCACTAGATAGTGATAGTACAAAGTTATTAACATCAAAATAAACAAAGTACAGTTTAATTGCAGGTGAAATAAATCTGTTGTAAATAAATATATAACAGCAATTGGAACAGCAATATAAGTTTAAAATAAGTTTAATGCATTTTAATTAACTCATTACAAAGTTTAATGTGTACCATATTTTTCGGAGTATAAGACACACCGGAGTATAAGACGCACCAAGGTTTTGAAGAGGCAAATTACAAAAAAAAGTAGGTATGTAGATAGAGGGGTAGAAAGGGAGAGAAAGTAAGAGAAATACGGTAGGTAGGTAGGTAGGTAGGTAGGTAGGTAGGTAGGTAGAGAAAGTAGATAGGTAGGTAGGTAGATAAAGGGATAGAAAGAGAGAGAAAGAAATACAGTAGGTAGGTAGGGAGAGAGAGAGTGTGTGTAGGTAGATAGATATGCAGGTAGAAGGATAGAGAGAGAAATAGAGAGAAATACAGTAGGTAGGTAGGGAGAGAGAGTGTGTGTGTAGGTGTGTAGGTAGGTAAAGCGGGGGGAGAGAGAAATACAGTAGGTATGTAGGGAGAGAGAGAGTGTGTAGATAGGTAGAGGGAGAGAGAGAAATAGAAAGAGAGAGAAATATAGTAGGTAGGTAGGGAGAGAGAGTGTGTGTGTGTAGGTAGGTAGGTAGATAAAGGAATAGAGAGAGCGAGAATAGAGAGAGAGAAAAATACAGTAGATAGGTAGGGAAAGAGAGGGTAGGTAGGTAGATAAAGGAATGGAGAGAGAAAAAAATAGAGATAAGAGAAATACAGTAGGTAGGTAGGGAGAGAGAGTGTGTGTGAGTAGGTAGGTTGAAGGAGAGAGAAAGAGAGAGAAAGAGAAATACAGTAGGTAGGTAGGGAGAGAGAGAGAGAGAGTAGATAGGTAGGTTGATGTTTCCAGGTGTATTTATCCATGTCCTGGAGAAGGAAATCGCTGACAAACCTTAAGACTTTGTTTCTCCTGGCACAGAAACAGTTAAAGAGCCTTCTAAAAGAGCTTTCCGAAAGTGTTTTTGCGCTTTACAAACCTCCCCAAAACTGCTCATTTCTCCGCGAAAACAGGGCCGTTTTTCTTCAAATAAAAAGCATGACTAGCCTTGGGGGAGCTTGCAGAGTGCTTGTGGGGTGGAAAATGAGCAAAAAAGGGCCCATTTATCGTGAAAACAGACAATTTTGTGTTAATTAAAGTGAATGCCTAGCCCTATGGAGGTTTATAGAGTGCTGCTGGGGTCTGGGGGGCAAAAATGGCCTGATTTAGGCTAATTTCTGCCCTCCCCAGCCCCCAGGAGCTCTCTGGAAGCCTCCATAAGGCTTGGCACAGCCATTTTGGTGAAGGGGGTGGGGTTTTGGGAGGCAAAAAAATGCTGTATTCCATGTATAAGACGCACCCAGATCTTCCTCTTTTTAGAGGAAAAAAGGTGCGTCTTATACTCCGAAAAATACGGTACATATGAAAGATAAGAAATAAAAAAAGAAAATGTCAAAATACTGAAATAACCATTTTTAAAAAAATTTGAACTGTTAAAAATTAAAATTAAACCTAAAATATAATATTAAGAAAACATTTTAAAGGCAATTTTATCAATGAAGATCACATGCTAAATATTTGTCTGTATAGCACTTTTATATAATAGTTAATAATTTTTCTAAAGTAAGTCCTAATATTTGTAGTGTGCTAGAACTGAAAGTAACTTCTCAATATCTATGAGAGTAAACAAGATATCTCTAAAGGTCCCAAATGAATGCACAGTAAATTTCATTTACAGATTTTGTTCATCTTCGTTTTAGACCTAAAAAAGTACACAGATTATAAAATGAGGGTAACAGCTTCCACAACTGTTGGAGAAAGTGCACTTTCTGAAGTCAATGATATTTTTATAAGAACACTTGAAGATGGTAAGTACATTGTTTTTATATTGATTTTATAATTTCAGTTTGATCAGTTATGATTGATTTATCTACAATGCCCATTAAGCAATAAATGTGCACAAATAATAAAAACCATGTAAGCCGTGTGTGTGTGAGAGAGGGAGGGGGAGCGGGAGGAAGTGAGAGAGAGAGAAGAGAGAGAGATGGAGGGAGAGACGGAGGGAGAAAAAAGAAGAGAGGGAGAGAGAAGAGGGAGGGAGGGCGATAGATTTTTTTTCTGGGCATATTCCAACCTCTCCTGATGTTAGCATGACTAATTGAGGCTTAATATGACAATTTTGAAAATGTGTTTTGCAAACTACATTGTAAGCAATTTCTATTTCTTGAAGTTCTTTTGAAACCTTTAGAAACCCACTAAGATAAGTGACAGCACGAACACTATTAATACTATTTTTAATATTGTTCCTGTATTAAAATATATCAATTAGCTTCAAGCTGGATGAGTTGGTTGCTGCCATTAACTTGGGAAGTTTTAATTCTTAACTTTAATTCATAAATGTACCTGCAGAGTAACCAAATAAATAGCACAATTTTATCTGTGTGAGAACAGGTAGAAAGTTACCACTGAAGGCAAGTATGGTATTTAGAAGAGGTATCAGCATGAGCGGTGATATGAAGGACTTTGTGATGATGAAGTAAGGAAAGGAAATTGACCGTGAAGATGAGAATCACCGAGTTTCTGATACTTTTAAGAATTCTAAATTATGGTTTGCAATTTCCACTTATCAAGACAGTTCAAAATGTTTTCATTTTGCTGCCAGTAATGGTAAAAGCTAGAATGTTTTGCCTGAGACCAGTAGGAAAGAATGTGATGTGTTTATAGGACATATACTGTATAGCAGGGGTCTCCAACCTTTGCAACTTTAAGTCTGAAGGACTTCAGCTCCCAGACTTCTCCAGCCAGCTTTGCTGGCTGGAGAAGTCTGGGAGCTGAAGTCCTTCAGACTTAAAGTTGCAAAGGTTGGAGACCCCTGCTGTATAGGACCATATGGGTGTGCATGTAAGTATGTATGTATATTAGTGTGTTTGAGAAAAATATATACGTGCCTATGTTGAGATTGGATATACTTCCACATGTCTAGAGGAGCGGTTGTTTAAAGATTGTATCTTTGCACGTCCAAAAATTGTTTTGCATTTGCTCAAATATACACTGGCAAATTCGTTCACAAAATTCTTACCTGGCAACTAATATGTCTTTATTCATAAAAGGTTACCTAATCTTGTTCTATATATTATAAAAATACAAAGAACACAATTACTGTAATTGATGAAGTCTGTATTTTAAAATAGTTATGAATGAATGCACCCTAATACTCAATCTTTTTTCCCCTGTTTTCTGAATGAAAGAACCCAGTTCACCACCTCAGAATGTTGAGGCATTAGAAGTGACAGCCTCAGAAGTCAACTTACGGTGGTTACCACCTGGAATGCCTAATGGGATCATAACTCATTATGAAATCATGTCTGATAATGGCAGTATTTTAATAACTAAAAATGCTACGACAACACATCTTATTTTAAATGAGTTGAAAGCATACACTTTGTATAACATTTCTGTAAGAGCATTCACTCGCCTTGGTCATGGGAATCAGTCATCTGACCCATTATCTGTAAGAACAGCTGAAACTGGTAAGTGGAAATACTAGAATATTCTTTTGTCACTATGGATTCAATTAAAATGTATTGAAAAGGATATTCAAAAGAATGCAAATGCGAGTAGATTAATAGGTACCACTTTGGTGGGAAGATTTCCTGCATCTTTGGAGTATAGTCATGCTGGTCACATGACCATGGAAAATGTCTTCGGACAATGCTGGCTCCCTTGGTCAAGAAACAGAGATGAGCATTGTGCTCTGGAGTCGGACACAACTGCAGGAAACTATTTAAATATAATTAGGTTACAAATTACATATATCTATTTTTGAATGAGACAAATGATGCCATGAAGCATTTCTCAAAATATCTGATGATCATAGCAAAGTATCTTGTTTGATGATGAGAGGTGAGTCTCTTTCAATGGATGTTTTGATGCATCAAATATGGATGAAACATCAGAACATCAGAGTATCAAAAAAGTTCAATGCATGCTTTTTTTCTTCTTAGTTGTTTTGCGATTTGTTATTATTAATAGGTTTTCCAATTATGACATACATATAATCCCATTTTATCATGTTGTTTTATATTTGAATAACAAGGCAAGTTAGAGAATAGCGGTCCCAACAGAGAAATGAAATTCCTAAATTAAAAATTCCTGATTGTATATTAGAGTTTAGAGTTTATTGGTTTTTTATACCGCCCTACTCCTGAAGGACTCAGGGCAGTGTACAGTCAAATAAAAACAAATATATAAAAGTTAAAAAGAAAGCTTTTAAAAGACATAATTAAAATATTGGCCAAAACGTGGAAAAAACCCCAAACTAACCCTGATTAAAATAATAAAAATTTAAATTTAAAAATTTAAAAATCATGCTTTATGCCAGCCTGGCTTGTTGAAAGAGAAAGGTTTTGAGACCGCGGAAGAAGGTGCATAAGTCAGGGATAGTTCTTAATTCCGGGGGCAATTCATTCCAGAGGACAGGTGCTCCCATGGAGAAGCTCTCCCCCTGGATGTCGCCAGTCGACATTGTCTACCCGACGGCACCATGAGGAGACCCTCTCTATGGGAGCGTACGGGCCAGTGGGAGGCTCTCGGGGGCAGAAGGCGATCTTGTAGGTACCCAGGTCCTAAGCCATACATATTAAAATAAATATGTATTACCTGGGGGTAGATGGATAGGTATCTAGTTTAAGGTTGGGATTATTTTACAAGCATTTTGTTTTCCTTTTTTGTATTTTTATCACTTTTTGTGAAAAGCACTTTCTATGTGTGTTTTTTTCTTTCTTTTGACAAAGTATGCATTTTTCTGATAATTGTTCGTGTTTTCCCCTTTTTTGTCACTATTTTTAAAACCAATAACATGAAGAAATCAGGATTTTATACAAGTAGGTTAGCTGAATTTGAAATTAAAGAAAATATCTATGTCAGATATTGTACCTCTGTTGATATTTACTAAAGGCGAAACAAATCTTTTATAGTTCATTGCTTGCTAATTTATTATTGGATTAGAGACTTCAGATAATATATTGGTAATATGTATTGTTGCTTTGTATTTAATTGGCTTCTGTAATGTAATAAATAGTATTTGATGAAAACTCAAAATAGCATTTGAGTTTCAGTTATTATCATATCTTTTAACTCTTTTGTATGTAGTACACCTGTAGTACACTATTATTTAAAATTTGGATGTAATATTTTTCTCTGAATTCTTTCATTTCAGTACCTGACTTTCCACCCCAAAATATAACTTACAGGAACATGTCTTCTTCAGCAATAGAGTTATTATACTTTCCTCCATCTGTCCCCAATGGCATTATAAAGACATACACTATATATCTCAGAGAGATGAATGGAAGTGAAGTAAGAGTAATCAACACAACACATCTGTCACTAATTATTACAGGTAATATTTTTCCTTATTATTTTACATGGCAGTAAACTAGCTGTGTTATGATGAGTTTGTATCAAGTCTATGTATGTATTTTTCATTATCAAATTAACAAATACAATCATATACTTTGCATTATACACATAGGCGAATAATTCAAAGTAATTATATGTAATTATATTTTCTTCTGTTTTTAAGTACAATTAAGAAATTAAACAAATGTGCACTGATATGATCACTGCTATATTTTATGTGCCAAATTTAATTACTATATTAAAAAGAAGACTCTCAAACCAAATTGTGAGATAAAATCTGAATTTCATGTCAATGTCTGATCATTTTGGACCCTTAAGAGAGTTAGTCATATCTGTGGCTTAAAAAATAACATTGAGTAGTATAATTTAATTTAATTTAAAATTTAAAATATTATAGAACATTTGTTTCAGTAATGTGATTTCCATGTCTGTAAATTAAAGACTTTATGTTGTGTTTTTATAAGTCAAGTTTTTTCTCTACATTGATTAATATGAAATTATCAAAATAGCATTAGCATAAACACAAAAGGCATATAAGTGCCACTATGTACACATAAAATGTACATTCTTTATTTAGGCTTAAAGAAATATACAAAATATCTGGCTGAAGTTTCTTCAAGCACTGTAAAAGGTGAAGGACCTCGGAGTGCACCATCGGATATAATAACTGATGAAGACGGTAAGGATGACTTTGTTGACTATTGGTGTTCTTTTCATATCAGTTGGTTAAGCTGGAGTGATATTAGCTACAAACTCCCATCTGCAAGCTAAAGGAAGCTCAAAATGGTGTTAGTATTAGGGATGGAAAACCTTTTGAACATGGGAGCGTCACTTAATGTTTCCTTGGAGCACAGTGAGACTAATAGGGCTTTTTTCTGCTTCAAAATAATAGAAAATTGAAATACAACCATTCAGTAGATAGGGAACAAAGTGCTTACACTCATCATTTGATTGCAAGCAGACTTTTCATAAGGTATAAGCTCTTGGAAATAGCAAGATCTACCTGTAGTAAAAATTTAAAAGGCAATGCAATGCAAGCAAAAAAAAAAGGTTTAGAATGTAATTTCTTGGAATTACATACTGTTCTGACTGTTAGTCAAAATATTTTACAAATTCCTTCATAACTGAGCACTTGTTTTCATTTCACGCATACTGTAACTAAAGTGATGACCTGCTTTAAGGAACATGATTATAATTTATGTGATTTAAAGTTTGAATGGCATGAGAATATTTATCAAGAAAATACTAAAACATTTGATCATCTGATGCAATTGGCTATATTTGTTATTATTTATAGTGATGAATATCCAATAATATGAATCCCGATAACATTTTTTATGTATTCTAGTAATTAAAATATTCCAGAGTTTATAACTTTGGTCAATTGAATCTAATCAGGGCATTTTTTAAAATCTGGAATTAAAGCCCCAGTAGGTATTTTATAGAAGTGCGCAATGACTTATTATTAACACTTGTATATGTCATATAATGAATATGTGTTGTATCATAACAGGACACATAAAAATAAAATGGTGCATACAAGATTGCAATAAGTAAATAAACATTTCTGACAATGTGTTAGATTCTCCTTATTTTTTTTAATACAGCTCATAGGTTTTGGACCAATCCAGGTTCTCAGGTTAGACTTGATTGTAGGAATATATAATCTCAGGCTCTCTTTGGTGCATCAACCTATATGGAATTCTCTGTCAGGAACTCAAAGGAGGTAAGAAAGGTATAGCAGAAATATTGAATAACAGAATTATTCAACAGAGTTGGAAAGGATCTTGGAGATCTGCTGGTAAACCCCCTGCTGAAGCAGGAGATCCTATATCATTTTGGACAAATAGTTATCCATTCTCTTTTTTAAAATCTCCAGTGAGGTTTCTGAAGGCAAGCCATTCCATTGATTAATTGTTCTCGCTATCAGGAAATTTCTCCTTAGTTCTAGGTTGGTTAGCTCTTTGATTTTTCCATCCATTGCTTTTTGTTCTATCTTGAACAAAATGAGCCACGGTAGCGCAGTTGTTAGAGTGCAGTACTCAGAATATGTCTGCTGCCTGCTGGCTGCCTGCAATTTGGCAGTTCAAATCTCACCAGGCTCAAGGTTGATTCAGTCTTCCAGCTGGGTAAAATGAAAACCTAGATTGTTGGGGCGAATATGCTGACTCGGTAGACCACTTAGAGAGGGCTGTAAAGCACTATAAAGTAGTATATAAGTCTAAGTGCTATTGCTATTGCTATCTTCGGGTGCTTTGGAGAACAGATTAACTTCCCTCTTCTTTGTGGCAGTCCCTTAAGTATTGGAACACTGCTTTCATGTCACCCTCTAGTCCAGAGGTTCCCAAACTTTGTAACTTTAAGACTTGTGGACTTCAACTCCCAGAATTCTCCAGCCAACAGCTGGCTGGAGAATTCTGGGAGTTGAAGTCCACAAGTCTTAAAGTTACCAAGTTTGGGAACCTCTGCTCTAGTCCTTCTTTTCATTAAATTAAATATACTAATTCTTGCAATCATTTTTATATATTTTAGCCTACAGTCTTCTAATCCTCTTTGTTCCTCTTCTAGAGTTTACTCTTCATTTATACACTCTTTGTAGTGTCTTAGCATCTTTTTATATTGTGACAGCTAAAACTGGATGCAATATTCCAACAGTGATCTTACGAAGACAATATAAATTAGTACTGACACTTCACATGATCTTGAATCTATCCCTCTGTTAATGGAGCCTAGGACCTTTTTGGCAGTTGCACACTGCTTATATTTCAGTGATTGCCCACTCAGACTCCGAGATCCTTATCACAGTTACTACTATTGAGCAAGGTACCACCTACTCTATATCTTTGCATTTGGGTTTTCTTGCTTAAATAGGGAACACTACTTTTCTCACCGAAGAATTTCATTTTGCTAGATGGGGCCCCAGTGTTCAAGTCTGTCAAGAATCTTCTGTATCATCTGCAAGATTGATGAGTTCCCCTTCTATCCCCTTGTCTAAGTCCTTTATGAAGATATTGAAGAGTACTGGGCTTAAGACAGAGCTGTGAGGTACCCCACTATGGCACCCCATTGAGAAAGAAATATACTTCCCTTGACTGACTTATTTTAATCAATATAAGAAAACAGGGAATATTTGACTGAAGTTTATACTAAGACATAATCTTTATGGTATTGCATTACTATGTAGGTTTGAATTCACTTTTTTCTGAATACTTATGTATTATTCTTTCATTCAAAGAATCCATTAAATTACAAATACTTAAATTATAATTAATTTTACAATTAGATTATTTAAAAACATAAAATAACTTTCTAATTTAAATAGAAGTTCTAAATAAAAATATTATATTTTATTATAAGAAAATGCAATTTTCTATTCAATAATAATAGACAAGTGAATTTATTCAGATGATAAGATAAACATTTTGCTAACTGTATTATTGTAATATCCTTCAATCCAGACCTTTCCAAAGGAGGTTTATGCTGCATGTTATGTATACATATTATCTCTCCTGCTTCCAAACAATCATATTAATGAGTGTTTTATAATGGAATCTCTTTGTGTAGATGTTCACAGATTGTAATTATTTATCAAAAACCCATAGGATTGAGTCAGGATCAACTGTTAAATCTTATTTTAGTTAATTACTCTATACAACTGTTATATAAGGTTAACATGCTTGGGAGTTAATCTGGGGCTTAATGAATATAGACTACTTTTCTTTTATTGAATATTGAATATGTATTGCTGTATTTTCTTACTGCATAGTAATATTAATGTAAGCTGTAAACTGTCTTGCTGTGCTTGATTTGGATTGCTTGATGGGATACTAGTCCTTCCTTAGACATGGAAGACAGTTGGGTGACTTTGGGACAATTGTTGTCTTTCAGTCCTAGAATGAAACATTGGGAAATATCTACTAACCTGCCTTAGGTCATCATGGTAGTTTGCAGTCTATAACTGTGATGGCGAACCTATGGCACATGTGCCACAGATGGCACCCTGAGTCATATTTGATGGCACGCTAGTCATCAGCTCCGGCGCGCATGCACATACTTGCTAGCTGATTTTCAGCCTTCTGGAGGGCCATGGGGAGGCCATTTTGTTCCTCCTCAGGCTTCAAGAAAGCCTCCCTAGGCTGGAGAGGGTGAAAAATGGCCCCAATGGGCCAACCGGAAGTTTGAGAATGATCCATTTCCAGCTTCTGGAGGCCACCGGGGGGCAGGGAAGGCTGTTTTCAGCCTCCCCATGCTTCAGGAAAGCCTCCAGAGCCTGTGGAGTTGTGTGTGCATGCGTGGAGGGGCACATGTGCATGCGC